>JBCFXG010000092.1:0-115000 GCA_039720435.1 Amazona ochrocephala
TGAGAGGAGAGGAGAGGAGAGGAGAGGAAAAGAAAAGGAAAAGGGAAGGAAGGAAAAGAAAAGGAAAAGGAAAGAAAGGAAAGGAAAGGAAAGGAAAGGAAAGGAAAGGAAAGGAAAGGAAAGGAAAGGAAAGGAAAGGAAAGGAAAGGAAAGGAAAGGAAAGGAAAGGAAAGGAAAGGAAAGGAAAGGAAAGGAAAGGAAAGGAAAGGAAAGGAAAGGAAAAGGAAAGGAAAGGAAAGGAAAGGAAAGGAAAGGAAAAAGGAAAGAAAAAAAGGAAAGAAAAGAAGGAAAGAAAAGGAAAGAAAAGGAAAGAACAGGAAAGAACAGGAAAGGCAGGAAAGAAAAGAACAGTTAAGAAAAGTTGTTAAGAAAAGTTGTTAAGAAAAGTTGAGAAGAGAAGAGAAGGGAAGGGAAGGAAGGGAAGGGAAGGGAAGGGAAGGGAAGGGAAGGAAGGAAGGGAAGGAAGGGAAGGGAAGGAAGGGAAGGGAAGGGAAGGGAAGGGAAGGGAAGGGAAGGGAAGGGAAGGGAAGGGAAGGGAAGGGAAGGGGAAAGGGGAAAGGGAAAGGGAAAGGGAAAGGGAAAGGGAAAGGGAAAGGGAAAGGGAAAGGGAAAGGGAAAAGGGAAAGGGAAGGGAAAGGGAAAGGGAAAGGAAAGGGAAAGGGAAAGGGAACGGGAAAGGGAAAGGGAAAGGGAAAGGAAAGGAAAGGGAAAGGGAAAGGGAAAGGGAAAGATACCTAAACACTAAAAGGACTCAGTGTTTATTTAATTGGTTTTCCACAAACCAGGATATATTTCCAGGGTCAAGTGTAGGTCTTTCTTGTGGTAACAGAATTTCTTTTTGTGGGTCCTTCTCCTGAAGTTGCCAAAACCATTTTCCCTTGGCAGGCAATCAGCACTGATTTTAAGGCCATGCTAGGCTAGGAGATACTCTATGCAGTTGCTTTCACCGAGAGGAACTTTCTTGGGGTTGTAGTGGTGGTTTCTGCAACAGTCAGCTCGTTCTTGGAAACATACTTAGCTCTAAATTAGGGATGAGATGGTGTAATACAAATTTTACACACCTGCTAGCAGTAGCTTTTGAAGCTTTGAAAGTGCTGCAAGATGATCTTCTCCTTCCCTTGCCTTTCTGTAATTCAAGATTGTCCTTGTAACTGGCAGCAGGTGGCACCAGGGCAGGTACCCACTCACCCAGTCCATCTTCCCAGTGGAAAGCCTCTTCCTGCTCTCGCATTTCATATGCCCTAACTGACAGCATATCCCCAAAATATGCCATGACTGACACATATCCCCAAAACTGACAGCAGTAAGAACTAGAGGGGTGTGTGAGAGGCAGCAGTCTTGTGTGGGTTTTTAAGAAGGCAGCTATCCTACAGAGTGCAGGATTTCAAAATGGCAGGTCTGCTTCTCTGTACGACGCACCATGTATGTATTTGGAGGTTTCAACAGCCTCCTCCTGAGTGACATCCTGAAGTACACACCTGGAAATGTGAAGCTTTTGACGATGAAAAGGCCTGTGTGTGAGCAATACTGGCTGAAAAATGAGTGGATTAGCAAGAAATAGACCTCAGAATAGCTTCAGATTAGGTGGCTGGGTGTTTGTTTTTTTTTTTTTTTTAAATGCAGATGAAAGAATGAAAGCACTAGTAGTTGAGCTGGGTAACAGAGTTTCTTTTTGCTGATGGTGAAGAGCAATTTGAGATATAAAATAACTGTTCGATTTCTTCATTGATCTTCCAATGGGCAGATTACTGCTGCAACACATGACTCAATTGTTGGTAACATCTGGCAAGAGATTCATATGCTCAAAACTCCTGTGATTTTGAGAAGGTAAGTACCAGGATTTCAGTGTGACTTCTAAAGCATGCCTCCATAATTTGGGAAGATTGCTCAGACATTTTTTCACAACCACTCAAGCTGATCTAATCACACATCATAGAATCATAGAATCATAGAATCATAGAATAGTAAGGGTTGGAAAGGACCTCAAGATCATCGAGTTCCAACCCCCCTGCCATGGCCAGGGACACCTCCCACTAAACCATGCCATCCAAGGCTATGTCCAACCCCACCTTGAACGCCGCCAGGGATGAAGCATTCACAACTTCCCTGGGCAACCCATTCCAGGGCCCCACCACCCTCACAGTAAAGAATTTCTTCCTCAGATCCAATCTAAACTTCCCCTGTTTAAGTTTAAACCCATACCCCTTGTCCTCTCACCACAGTCCCCAATGAAGAGTCCCTCCCCAGCATCCCTATAGGCCCCCTTCAGGTATTGGAAGGCTGCTAGGAGGTCTCCACGCAGCCTTCTCTTCTCCAGGCTGAACAGCCCAAATTTTCTCAGCCTATCTTCATACGAGAGGTGCTCCAGTCCCCTGATCATCCTCGTGGCCCTCCTCTGGGACTTGGTCCAACAGTTCCATGTCCTTTTATGTTGAGGACACCAGAACTGCATGCAATACTCCAAGTGAGGTCTCACGAGAGCAGAGTAAAGGGGCAGGAGCATCTCCCTCGACCTGCTGGTCACACTCCTTTTGATGCAGCCCAGAATACACTAGCAATCACTAGGTATCTGTTGTCTCAGTAGAAGGAAAGGATGAGGAATTGAATGAAATACCTTTTTTTAATAAGTGTAGTCATAGCCAAATTCAATTCTCTGGTTCAAGCTCCAGCCACTGGTACCACAAGGTGTGGTTTTGCATGGCTTAGCTCTTGATTTTTCTGCTGTTTCTGTGAATTATTTGATTTGACCTAAAAGCATTTCAGGTTAAGTTTCTTGGTGAATGCACGCAACAGAACACCATATCATAAACAATAAGTAGATGTCTGAATGCTGAGAAAAACCTCAAACTACTCTCTCTAAGACCTTTGGTAAGAATTCTCAGGGAACAAGATCAGATAAGTGCATCTATCCATTCTCCTTCTGCTGAAGAAGAGAACATGTCTGCAAAATCTGTTAGAGAAGAGCTATTCACAGTCCTCTTTTCCTTCCTCTGCTTTCATCACCACAAAAAAATACATTAAAATGGCCTACTTAAAAATGACTGTTTACAGTACTGCAGGGGGAAGTGATCAAATGAGGGCTTCATTCAATTGGCCTTGTCTACAGTATTTATTTTAAAAATGAATGCTTAATAAAGAAAGGAAGCTTCAAAAATACATTCATCTGACAGGTTATTTTGTACATTAGAGAGAAGAGCAGATAAACAGAACAATCCCATTCCAGTCATGTTTGGCTTAAAATAAAAGAGTTCCTTCTTTAACTGTGAATATCCTTTTGTATTCTGTATTTCTAATATTTCATGGCAAGTAGTAAGGTGAATCAAACTGTCTTGAAGATTGTTTGTTGCCTTACAACTGGTCTAATTATAACAATTATTTTTAAATTCATGAATCTATCCTTGGTTTTGACTGCATTGAACATTCACTTATTGTCTGGAAAGAGCATTTTTGTATACAGGTGTTATCTCTATGTTTGTGTCTTTGAATTTCCAGATCCATATTTACATAACATATGGATTATGTTTTTGAGCACTTCCTTCAGCAACATTTCAGTTTGTGAGAGAAAAAGGATTTTTATTATTACCTCTCCCACCTGCACTGTACTTCACGTTTGACTTGTTTCAAAAGAAAATAAACCAAAGCTCACAGTCAGTTTTCTACCTTTTTGTTGTTGTTGTCGTTCTGTGAAAATTAAAAGAGGTTGGGATGTGTCTGTAGCAGGAGAGGGGGGAAAGTTGACAGTTATATTAGAATTCAAAGAATGCACTTTTCAAAAACATTTCCTATACTAACTAATATCCCAGGTATTAGCTGCAAAGCCATACGAGCAAAGTTGTCAAAAGTGCAAATACAAAGCCTGTTTACCCTAATCTTGCCTCTAGACCTGAGGCTTTGTCCCTCAGCAAAAGTACATGGAAGTAAAAGGTAACTTGCCCAAGAGATACTAGATGAAAATCAAGACTGTCCCTTTAAGGAAAATACATCATCCTTTTATCACTCAGAATGGCTGCATTACAGATCTACTTTTGTGCTTCAGTTGAGCAAGTTACGGATATTAAACAAAATGCACATCACAATAGGACATGAAATGAATTACAGTATAATGAGTGAACACATATACTGTATTATTATACATAGTCACCTTTCATGTATTATGTAAAAGAACCCAACTTGAGAGATCTAGCTTATTTTTCATTTCAAAAGAATTTTGTAGAGAACACTTATAGTGTCAATTACTTCTGTATCAAATAGCAGATCTTTTGAAAGCTGTAAGGTGCGGAAGGGCCCAGCAGACATAAGTACATCACCAGTCACTTGGACAACACTGATCTTAACGCACAGCAACAAAAAGCAGTCGCAAGAAATTTCAACCCTTTTTGCTATCCAGCAGCACAACTGCTCTGCTTGGGATAAAAGACAATGTAGTGTCAGGACTGTGACAGGCTACACAGAGTCCTACCGGTGTCTTGGGAGGACCCTCACAGTTATACCCACCATCCTATCCTACAGGTAACTGCCTGCACTGACAGGTTTTTATCAGTGAAACTGATGACCTTTAGAACACAAGGCAAAGCAAAATGGAACAAAATATTCCTTTCCAGGAGGAAATCCATTCCCAGCAGTAGCTTGCAAAAATAGGTTGCCTGCAGCAAAGAGGGAGGCAGGTTAAAATTGATTGCATCTTTAAAAAAAGATGACAGTGTTTCAGGCTTTTGTTACTTCTTCTCAGAACAGAGAGTATCAGATTCTTCAACTATCAGATACATGTTCAAGCTAATATCTAAGCCAGCAATAGACCATCTGCACAAGCTGAAATCTATGTCCATCAAAATTTACAGTGCTTATCAGAAAATAGAATTTTACTTCAACTTCTTAAATCATAATGGCTCACATGACCTTGTGATGTTTCAGCTATTAAAGAATAACAATTCGGCCACAAATAAGCCATCAGGAAAACACAACAATAGAAACTGTAGGCTACATATGGTGTCCCCAAATGAAAATTATATCCTTTTTTTTTTTTTTTTCAAGGTAAAATATATGTCATTCATTTGTAGCTTATCTGCATGCAAGCAAAAAGACTATCAGATTGGTGAAACACTTACATAGGCTAGCCATTTTTATACAAATGATAGTGGTTTAAGAACTGCAAGAAATATTGTTATCTTTAGAGGAATGACTTAATACTCTTTTATCTACTGAGACCAAATACATTTTAAGGAAATTATAAATATATTCCTTTACCTTACCATGATAAAGAGGTTTACTGCAAACATTAACATACCTACTCACTGCACATAATTTATAACAGAGAAAGAGCTTGAAATGCTTTTATGTAAATAATCATAGATTTTCCTATGGTTACTAAAAGGCTCTTTGAAACTCTGTAGTAGCAGCGGACCTTGAAAAACACTGTTTCTAGCAAATTTCAGTGTTTTCTCTAAGTTTTGCACAGAGCTTACTCAGCTGACATCATTTTTGTCTCAAATCTTTACATAAACAATGTTTGTAATAAAAGCAGATTTCATAAAAAAGTTTCATATAAGGCAGGCTTTGCAATAGAAATGCAAAGAAAGATACTGGTGTAAATGAATGGAAGCATCTTCCATCTCCTAGAGCTCATCGAGCACCTTCAAGCATCTTCATTCACAGAAAATGCCACTTTTACCCTAACTGGCAGAACGCAAAATACATAGGACTCCAAATATCACACAACAGCCAGACTCCCGTAACTACCACCACCTGTTATTATAACTAATGAGCAAGGATGCACTTGAAAGAAAAAAAGAGACAGTTACACACTTGCTCTGTTTCCTCTATTCGTATAACAATGGCTAAAGAAGGCTTTCAACTACAATGAAGGCTTTTGTCAAAGTTCATCCATCCAGAATATGGGTTCAGAAAAGGAGAAAAAAAGAATCTAGTTGTGATAATTTATTTATTAGAAGGATGTTTAGAGATTCAGAGTAAGCTTAATATTTTAAACTTCTGGTCTGCCTGCGAAACTACGACAATCCTCCCTGTTACATTAAGTCCTCCTAAGAGACTAGTACCTCCAAAAGTAACATTACAGTGTGCAGCAAACACCTACTGACAGACATTGAGATATCCCTTAGGGGAGGTACCTCACTTTATACACAATTCTGCATAATGAGACACAAAATATAAGCATTCTGGATTCTGGAGTATCTATAGATATAGATGTGTCAGTTTTTCATTCTAGCCTGTCTTTTGATCTCAAATTTCCTGAAGCAGATATATTAAAAATATGTTCCTGTCCTTTATGTAATCTTTCAGATATAACGTTATGTAGCTTGTAGGTGAATCCCTAAGTAAAAAGTAATAGTTACACTTCCCACTTCTAATATAAAGACATTCAAGTTTCTCACAAAACACTATATTATCAACTATATTTTAATAAAGTATAAAATCTAAATTAAAGCAGCCTCATGTTTAAATATCCATAGATTTCAGTGGTGGACATTATCAGAATATTTGATTAGGAGCCACCTTGGAATAACTGATCTGTTATGGCAATTATAGAAAAAAGAAATATGATTTACATCAGAGTCTAATATCCCATACTCCAACTGAACTACAATTGTAGGCACATGTAACATAACAGAAAGCAAATCAAATATGCTTTTAAGATCTTCTAGATTGGCCACAATAGGGTTGAAGGAGTTGATATTGCATCACCTAACCCCTACAACAGGAAAAAAAAAAGAGTTCCAGATATACCATAGCCAACTGGTGAAAGTTTATTATAGCAATGAAATGTAAAACACATAAAAAATTGGAAATAAGTTCTGAGGGATCCTTATGTTCATGGTTCAGTCTAGACATTCAGAATCAGGAACCAGGACACAGTTTTATTTGTCTTCTGATAAAGCACAAAGCTCTTAAGAGGGGCCCACATACTGCACACAAAGAAAGGATGACAATCCTCACATCCAGAGAGGTTGCAACTTAGGAAACAATGAAAAAAACAAGTAGCTAGGGTCAATAGCCTTCAATGATCACAATAGCCAGTGCACAAGCTCTTGCCCTGAGTTCATCAGGGAAGGGGACTGAGTGTATGTCTAAAAAAGAAATTTCAATTTAAAAAGTAAATTAGTATCATTTATCTGAGGTTTTCCATAAAGGAAAAATATATAATTTCTCTTGAAGTACTTTTAGTTTATTTGGGGACATTTTTTTTCTTCTTTGCATTTTTAACTGGCTGCAATTTAGCATCAGAGCTCTGAAGTTGGAAGGGACCCACCAGCAAGGACTCAAAGAAATTGTAAAGACTCAAAATGCTACTATTTTACAACCAGTAGAGGCCATGACTTTTTTAGGTCTAAGGCAGACTTCCTTGCCTCTCATGCCATTAACACATGCATGGGAATGCCTCTAAGGCTGGAAGTCATAGACCTGCAGTGAGATGCAGTGGATGAAGGTCACCAAATGGTGTGAAGGTGAAAGCCATATCACATGACCCTAAAGTCAGAGTCCCTCTGTACCCATGCAGTTAGGACCACCAGGCAGGAAAGACTGATGAGTCCCTGAAGTCTCAAATATTTCAGTGACACCAAGTTTGCTCAATATTTCAGTAAAAGATAACATGAGAAACTTATATCTGCCACAACAATTTCATGTCCTTCCTTCTCAAGAAATCTTACTGCCACAGTGTGAAGGACTGGGTGGGGAAGAGATGGTAGTCACGAGGGATTATCAAAACCTGCTTACAAGACCAGGGGCACCAAGGAACACATCCATACTAACAACAAGAAGTAGCTAACCTGTATTTTCAAAATAATAAGGAGTTACTTACCCTCAGTGTGTATGCTTCCTTTGCTCAGTAGCTGCCTCCCACCAGTACAGCAATGGCTGGAATTCAGCAATAAATAGTTTTCCCAGGATTGTGCCTGTGTTGGCTTTTTTTGCTTTGTTTTGGTTTTGTTTTGTTGGTTTCTTTTTTCTGCTTGTTTGTTTGTTTGTTTCCTTGGATTTTTTAGGGTTTTTTGGTCATTTTTGTTTCTTCTTTGTTTTGGTTTTGTTTTGGTTTTGGTTTTGTTTGTTTGAGTTTTTGTGTCTTTTTTTGGTTTTGTTGCTCTGGTTTTTTTTTTTTTTTTTTTTTTTTTTTTTTTTTTTTTTTTTACTGTGTCAGGTAAGATAGCCTGGTGACTATTTTCTGTGTAAGAAAATTCAGCTCTCCATTTGTTTCATTTCTTCTGGGTGTTCTCTATCAACCTGCATTCCAGTTGGGTACCACTTCAGGTACCTAACTTTGATTGCATCAGTATATTTTTTTTCTTGCCTAAAACTGGTGTGAGGCCACACAAAACTCAGTTCACAATTTTCTTTGTTGTTACTGTTAAATATTGGTACATTAAATAAGGTGTTTGAAAAGCTATGCAGGATGGGTAACAATGGTTTCTCTGGTGGACTCATGTTCAGCTTCAGAAAATATTTTGCTGAAAAGGAAAGAAAAAAAGGAGGGGGTGTTAAATAATACGAAACAGCTCTCACAGTGATCCATCTAGCCTGTACATGGATGTTGACATTCTTCCAGCCGCAGGCTTGCTCAGCCTAAAGTATACAAATACTTGTGGCAGGATCAGGAATTTTTCTTTTGCTAGGCATTAAGAAAATAAATGCCTCACCTGGAAGACAAACCTGGTAAAATTTTGCCTGGTGTGAGTTGGCTGCCTGTTTCACATGGAACAATTTGGCTTTTAATGTCATTTTCCCCTGCCCTTCCTGACATAGCAAGTGAAGGCACTTTCTGCAATCCTTGTCCTCAAGCCACACCTCTCACAGAAGTACACAGTAGCAGCCAGTACAACTGACTACCCTGAGCTGTAATATCTTGCCCTCCTCCTCTGCAGCCAAAATAATCTTCTATTTCTTCCCTTGTTATTTTGAGCACCTTAAAGAGATCAGTCTGCATAGCTGCAGTCAGGGATACTCCACTGAACCCAAGTGCTATGTATGAAACCAGCAACAGATGTGGAGGAAAAGCATCTGCCATAGCTCCAAGCTCAAAAAAATGCAAACACTTTGGCCTATAAAAGAAACCAGATCACCTGTTTGGGTAGATGGTGTACAAATTTAGTGAGTTAAGTGGGCTGGAATATGCTGTATTAGAGCTTGAACAATGTGCAGTTTGCTTTTTAACCACTGTTTTTAGATAAGCAGTGTCATAATAAATAGATCTAGGGAAAAGTGCTTGTTTTTCAGCTGCAGAGAAACACTCCACATGAGTGTCCTACATTTGACAGCCCTTCTCTCTACCTATCTTCCACCTCTCCCCTTTCTTATACAAAACTTTTTTTCAAAATAAGCATTTAATTCCATTACCATTATATGTATGCAAGTTCAGCACATACAAAGGACTGGAAGAGACTTATGGAATATGAACACCAATGCCCTGCTATCACATGCACCTCTTCATTAAAGCAGCATGCTCAGTCTTGGAAGAAGTCTGCTTTTTTCTCAGGGGTCTCTGGATTGGAAACCTACTCCAGGGACCTCCCTTCTCTGATGGAAGCCTCTGTAATTCCAGGCTACCTTGGTTTCCTCACTTGTTTTTAGTGCTACCATTATCTTTCAGTTGTCGTACCTTTTCACTCTTGATGAATAGACATTTGAAACATTTTCAGACAACATTTTTAACTGCTCTGTGCCCACCACTTTGCTAGATTAAAAGGATGTAGGCTTTTCTTACGTGACACATCCTCCATCCTCTAGACTTTCCAGTTTGCTGAGTAGGCCCTTCTCCCTGTCAGTCCCATCTTCAATTAAGTTTTTGAGCACAGGTGATCAGGTTTGTACTCGTTTTTTGTCGTGGTTTAAGCCCAGCTGGTAACTCAGTATCACGCAGCTGCTTGCTCACTCCCCCTCCCCCCCCCCCCCCCCTTCATCCCCTCCTGCTCCTAGGGAGAGGGCTCCTGGGCTTAAACCATGACACTATTCCAGGTGAGGTCTCACCAGTGCCTTGAATAATAGCGGCAGTACTTCCCTATCTCTGCTGCAAATGCCTTTCCTGACACATCCTAGATCACATTTGTCTTTTTCATGGCTGTCTCCTGCTGGCATGCTGAGCCCAGCTACAAGTCCCACCTCCTTCTCCTCCTCTGTCATTTCCAGCTGATGAGCACCTGTGAAACTTGGTAAAGAAAAAGGCTCAGCTAGATAGACTGCTCCTACTGCATCTCTTTATTTAAGACTGCTCAGAGGATGAAAGAGGCATAAATGAGTCTGTAACAGCTGTCACAGCAGTTGCAACAGCCAGACAAATCCTGTGAATACTTTCCATTCCCATTCGCTTAACAACCCCTGAGATTAAGACCACGCCACAAGCAACAGCATCTCTTGAGCACTGAACAACAGACTCAGGAAGGTTCTCATTGGGAGAGAGAGGAAGGCATAAAAAAACAGCAGCAGAGTCATACACAACCCAAAAAAATCCTAAAATGGCTGTGGTGTAGATAAGCTATTCTGATTGTTATTCCGAGGCTAAGTTGCAATGAAGGTGTGAATTTTTTTCATTAAGCAGAAAGGTGTGCATAGGTAAATGGGAGAATGACATTATTGTTGCTTTGGAAAAAAATATTTTTATTGAAGTACTAACATCACTGTCAACACTTGGATTATGCTATAAAATGAGCAGGGTTTTTTTTGTACAATATTGCTGCATGTGTTGGAGAGGAGAAAGCCTGGTAACTATCCTTGTTTTTAAAACATCGTTTTTTCTAAGATGGCTAGCTATACCATCATTAATATCACAAAAGAATTCACGTTTATTTGCTGAAAGGAATTTAAATTGGACTTCATACCTAATACCTTAAAGCCACGCTGAAACACAAGGAAGTGTATTACCTTTACACCATGTACTTTAGGATTTGTTTTCTCCCCACTCCAGCAGAAGACTGACAGTTTTTAACATAGCAGTGGAACTGCATCATTTGCACATTTATAATGCTTGATAAGGGGCTGAAATACTTGATTCCCTAGAGGTCCTCTCTGTTCTTTCCCCAATGGAAAATGCCTCCATATATTTCAATACAGCTGTGACAAATTTTTCTAAAAATCATATATCTAGCCTTTAGATAATGCCTTTCATGCAAAAGAATGTAACAAACACTTCACATGGGGCTCACGCAAATAATTTCACTACACGCCAGGCAGCACAGAGCAGAGCCTGGAATCAGAACTGCAGCAGCCCATTCCACATGGCATCTCCTGCCCATGGCCCTGGGACCGAATTCATCCCTATGCACCAAGTCTTGCATCAAACACCTCCTAATTACAGTAAAAAAATCAAGACAGAATGTTTGAAACATCTCAAAATTTCCCATACTGGACAGACATCCCACTGCATTCAATTATACTGCCAAAAATTTGTATTGCTTTTGCTCAGGAAATGAGGCAATGCCTTTGACCACCAAGTCACCCTGTGTTTTTTTATGCCAATAGCACTGTCCAAGTCTGGCTGTTAATCGCAACCATATCACCTACGCTCATTTATAGCATTACTATGGATTGTGCCACAACACATTTGTTAGAAAGTTCTTCAAGAATAATGACAACAAAGCCAAGATAATAACTCCTCCAAGCACTAGTGTTGGGGTACTTTTTAAAGAAGAGATTTGATCGAAAGGTAAAGATTAGCTTTAAATTCCTCCACCCCTTCTTTTACCTGAATATGAAAAGAAGGCGTAATACAGATGCTTACCTTGACATGACATTAAAAGACAGTTTGGGTCAATATAATTACTGTAGAATGGTAGATTTTTTAAAAAATCCTTAAATATTTGTACTTCCTGTTTTTATCCTTCAGATGCATTTAAGCATTCTGGAGTAATTGGTTAAAGCCAAACCACAGATGCAGAAGTAACCAGTAGAGAGTCCCTCCCTTAATCTATGTACTGTGCACACAGTATCATAGGTTACTCCCCCCTCACACAAGAAAAATGTATTTCTGCAACAACATTTTAGAACACAACCATGTGAGTTGAAGTAACCCCCCAGAAGAGCTTCTTTGCACTTGACAGCAGGTTCATGGACATGTTGTAAATGTCAGACTACACCATTTTTAATTATAAAAAAAGACACATTAATACTGTTTCCTTGTAACCAGGACAGAAAATCATTTGGTAAGAGTAAGAACATTTATTGGTTTTGACATAAAAATTTCTTGCTGTGAGGTGAAAATGCTGTACTCCAAATACTGGAAGAAATATGAAATCTCAAGGGTTATGTTCAGTAACTCTTGGTTCAAAAGCCAACGTGGCAGGTGCGTTATTTAAGAGCTTGTCAGAGATGATCTTCTACAGCACACTACTCCAGGATTTATCCCCTGCTATGTCTGGGAAGGAGATTGTCATGTAAATATGTGGCAGAACTGGCTGACTGCACATCAAGCCCATAATGCCCAACCCTCCTCAGTACCACTGTGGTCACTACAAAATGTTAGTATCAAAAAAGGTCTTCAGTCCTGAATGCAACCACTCTTCCCACATGCCCTTCATAAGAATAGTTCTTTGTCTGAGCTCTTCAGGATGCATTGGCTCTGTAAAATTCAAAGCAACATTTTTCGCAGTAGCCATAGTTCGTATTCTAAAGCATACTTTTGCATTGCTGTATTCAGTGCTGATTTGGTGCCACAAAGATGCAGTACATTCAATGTAAATGAGAAATAGTTGCAGCCCAAGCTACTACTTTGAATTTCCTGACTCCTGCACATACAAAAACTTGAGCATATTTTATTCAACTTTTTTTTCCTTTTCAGTCTTTCAGAGCATAAATGCTTGAGCAGAAGTTAGTCACACTAGGATTTCATAGGGATGATCACAAATAAATGTGCTAGTAAGAAAACAGAACAGGCTCAAAGGACCAGACTGTTAAAAAAAAAAAAAAAAACAACAACAAAAAAAACAATCTGAATGGGTTGATTGGGTCCTCTATGCCTATAGCGCTAGCTATATTTTCAGCTAGATTTTCAGCTGTGTAAGCTACAGGAGTGCTGCAAGCTCAGGAGTGATGCATCCCAACTAGAAGGAAGTTCAGCAGGAGGGCCAGGAGACCTCCTTGGATGGATAAGGAGCTGCTGAGCAAAATTCAAAAGAAAAAAGAGGCTTATAAAAGGTGGAAGCAAGGTCAGGCGGCCTGGGAAGAATACAGGGATGTTGTCCGGGAAGCTAGGGACCAGGTTAGGAAAGCTAAGGCCCACTTAGAATTAAACTTGGCTAGGGATGTTAAGGATGTTAAGGTTAGGGACACCGTGGGCCCTCTCCAGAAGCTATCGGGAGAACTGGCTACCCTGGATTTGGAGAAGGCTGAGGTTCTTAATCACTTCTTTGCCTCAGTCTTTACGGGCAAATGCTCTGACCACACCACCCAAGTCTTGGAAGGCAGACGCGGGGACGGTGAGGGTGGGGACCCTGGGCCCACTGTGGGGGAGGATCTTGTTCGGGACCACCTTAGGAACCTGAATGAAATCCATCCAAGGGTCCTGAAGGAGCTGGCAAATGAAGTTGCTAAGCCACTGTCCATCATATTTGAAAAATCCTGGCAGTCAGGTGAAGTTCCCGATGACTGGAAAAAGGGAAATATAACCCCCATTTTTAAGAAGGGAAAAATGGATGAGCCAGGGAATTACAGACCAGTCAGTCTCACCTCTGTGTCTGGCAAAATCTTGCAGCGGATTATCCTGGAAGGCATGCTAAGGCACATGAAAACCAACAAGGTGCTTGGTGACAGCCAGCATGGCTTCACTAAGGGGAAATCCTGCCTGACCAATCTGGTGACCTTCTATGAAGGGGCTACGGAACTGATGGACAGGGGCAGAGCAGTTGATGTCATCTACCTGGACTTGTGTAAAGCCTTTGACACTGTCTCCCATGACATCCTTGTCTCTAAGTTGGAGAGACATCAATTTGATAGGTGGACCACTCGGTGGATAAAGAACTGGCTGGCTGGCCGCATGCAAAGAGTAGTGCTCAATGGCTCAGTGTCCAGATGGAGACCAGTAACGAGTGGTGTCCCCCAGGGATCGGTGTTGGGACCGGTGTTGTTCAACATCTTTGTGGGTGAGATGGACAGTGGGACTGAGTGCGCCCTCAGCAAGTTTGCTGACGACACCAAGCTGTGTGGTTCGGTTGATACATTGGAGGGAAGGAATGCCATCCAGAGGGACCTTGACACGCTTGTGAGGTGGGCTGATGCCAACCTGATGAAGTTTAACCATGCTAAATGCAAAGTCCTCCACCTGGGTCGGAGCAATGCCAGGCACAGCTACAGATTGGGTGGGGAGGAGATTCAGAGCAGCCCTGCGCAGAAGGACTTGGGGGTGTGGGTTGATGAAAAAATGGACATGAGCCGGCAGTGTGCGCTTGCAGCCCACAAGGCCAACCGTATCCTGGGCTGCATCAAAAGGAGCGTGACCAGCAGGTCGAGGGAGGTGCTCCTGCCCCTCTACTCTGCTCTCGTGAGACCTCACTTGGAGTATTGCGTGCAGTTCTGGTGTCCTCAACATAAAAAGGACATGGAACTGTTAGAACAAGTCCAGAGGAGGGCCACGAGGATGATCAGGGGACTGGAGCACCTCTCGTATGAAGATAGGCTGAGAAAATTGGGGCTGTTCAGCCTGGAGAAGAGAAGGCTGCGTGGAGACCTCCTAGCAGCCTTCCAATACCTGAAGGGGGCCTATAGGGATGCTGGGGAGGGACTCTTCATTAGGGACTGTGGTGAGAGGACAAGGGGTAATGGGTTTAAACTTAAACAGGGGAGGTTTAGATTGGATCTGAGGAAGAAATTCTTTACTGTGAGGGTGGTGGGGCCATGGAATGGGTTGCCCAGGGAAGTTGTGAATGCTTCATCCCTGGTGGCGTTCAAGGTGGGGTTGGACATAGCCTTGGATGGCATGGTTTAGTGGGAGGTGTCCCTGCCCATGGCAGGGGGGTTGGAACTCGATGATCTTGAGGTCCTTTCCAACCCTTACTATTCTATGATTCTATGATTCTATGATTATTGCCTTCAGCACAGATGAGCTTGTTTGTGCAAAGGATCTGGCCTGTATTTCTGTAAAAGGTACTCCAGACATATGTAGACTTGCACAGCTTTCTTCCTGTTTCTCTTACACACCAGTCAACATTTCAGGAAGAAGGAATTGCCCATGTATTTCGGACACCAGAGTAAAAACAAACACAAAATGCAATGTGAACTACTCCAGTACAGAGTTAAAAATCCCTCATAGAGGAAAGTTACAATTGGCAAAATACATTTTTTTTATTTCTGTAGCTGAGTAGGGTAAAAAGAAGAAGGAGAAAAAAAATCACTTCCAGCTAAGAACAAGCAGTAGAAATAAATTGTGTATTTTTAGAAACTACAATTTTATGTTAAGTGTTCCTTTTAAGCATGTCTAGAGTGGCCAGTCAGAAAGATTAGAGAGAAATGGCTTTCTTGATGTATTGTTGCACTAAGCAACATTTGAGAGGGGAAAAAGCACACAGGGAAAGCAATTGTCATACCTTGAACGGGGAGTATGCTGGCCCCATGTTTGTCGCACAAAAACTATCTGTAAGAAACCTTTTTATACAAAATTGTGCTCTGCAGTGGCAAGAAATGAAAGAATGAAAAAGAAATGTGACCCTATGCATGCGTAACTGAAAATCATAAAGTAGCTCTGAACTGTCACTCACTTGCAGCGAACACTGAAGGGTAAAATATTATGATGATCACACATTTAACTGCAGTAATCCTGGATTAAAGCATTTAATTCCTAGATTGTTTACAGGCCGTCAATACAAACATTAATAAGGAGATATATGGCAGGTTGCTTTAGAAGTGTATTACTTTGCTGTCAAAACTAGCTCAGGTACAAGTGCAATATTTTATTCTTTCTAAAGGAAGGCTCTATCTTAGGGATTCTAAGTTATCACTTATGCCTGAACTGCTACATAAAAATATAACATCTTCTGCAAACATGAAGTGGGTGGTTTCTCCTCTGGTAGCAAATGGAGTACATCCTAGCCTTTTAAATTTTTTAATGTCTTTGGAAATAAAAGGTGTCTCCAATATAATATTTATAACAAGTAAATTACATTTCTTCAGACAAGAGTTACAATTAACAGAAAGGATCTGTACCATGTTTACCTTCATGAAGCATTATTGTACTAACTAGCACATAACCTCAATACGAATGAAAACATATTATTCTGGGGGCCATCTGGAAAACTCTTCACACTTCACTCTAAGAAAACTGGTAGCTATGAGGCAAACATGCCTCTACTCTCTCCTCCATGAACAAGAATTCCCTGGTCACTCACAGTATAGGTGAATGACCTCATCAGTTTAAGCCTTGTTTTCCACTTTTTGAGCAAAATTTCTGGGCCTGGCTTCAGGTACCAGCAGTGACCACAGGCTGGCACTTTATAGCAGGACAGGCACTCAATCCCACTGTTCATATTGCTGACAAACATGTTGAACAAGGCTGGTGTTGGGACCAATCTTGTTAAACATCTTTGCTGGCAACATGGACAGCGGGATTGGGCGCACCCTTAGCAAGTTTGCTGATGACACCAAGCTCTGTGGTTTGGTTGATATGCTGGAGGGAAGGGATGCCATCCAGAGGTACCTGGACACGCTTGAGGGGTGGCCAATGCCAACCTTATGAAGTTCAACCAAGCCAACTGCAAGGTGCTACACCTCGGTTGGGGCAATCCCAGGCACAGCTACATGTTGGACAGAAAAGAGATTCAGAGCAGCCCTGCAGAGAAAGACCTGAGGGTGTTGGTCAATGAAAAAATGAACATGAGCCGGCAGTGTGCCATAAGGTGTCCCTGCCCATGGCAGGGGGGTTGGAATTAGATGATTTTTAAGGTCCTTTCCAACCCTAACTATTCTATGATTCTATGGCTGGGAACTTCCAGCACACACAATGCCACTTTTCAGAAATAGGTTATGTGAGAAAGATTTAAATTCAATTTTCCCCTAGATTTTTTTCCATTTTTACTTCTCCTGTTACAAAAAGCACAACTCCTCCCACCTCCAACCCCCAATAATGTGTAAATTCATTTCTTATAGTTCACTTTAACCTATGCTTTAACTCAATGGAAGTTGAGTTAAATTTCTACCTAAAATCAACTTAGTCAAGAGAAGCCTTTCTACAGGCATGAACAGGTTTTAGCTCTGGATGGGGAAACCCAGGAGTGATACTGCAGTGCAACACCACTCCACACATCCTTTGGAACTCTGCATACTTCAGCAGGAGCAGGAACAGGAGTCATCCCCAATGTCACCCTCTCTCCCAGGCACTGGATAATGTAAATTTTGTATCAGAAGGGAAACTTTATGAACAGGAGGTAGCAAACTCCTAGGTGATGTAGCCAAAGCCTTGTGGTCAATTCCTCCAAGAGTTCAGAATCACTGCGGTCAGGTGACTTGGGAAACTATGAATTCATTGATTTTGCAAGGTTGGAGAAATTTTGTGAAATTCTACGCTGTCCCTCAGTGACAATACTGTGAAGTATCTGTAGTAGTACGCTCAACAACTGCATGACTGTTATCATTACAGACAGCATTCTGCAAACGTAACTGAGATTACCCTGAGATTTCTACTTTGAAAGGAACAGAGGCACCCATCTGTCAGCCTGACCAAGTCTCAAGGGAGGCGTGTTGCCTACCAGGGGCTCGGATCAAGGATGCTGCAGAGAAGCTGACTGCTCTAGTAGGTCCCACTGACTATTACCCACTTCTAGTACTCCATGTGGGTGCTACTGATATAGATAGCAGTAGCCCGGAGAATATAAGGACTACAGAGCACTGGGAGAGGTGTTAGGAGCTCTGGAGCTCAGATTGTCTTTTCATCAATTCTCCAGGATACAGGGCAGGACCTCAAAAAGGCTAGGAGGATTGGCCAGGTCAATAAACGGTTAGAAAGGTAGTGCTATAGTCAGGGGTTTGGCTATCTAGAACACGGGACTCAATTTAGTAGGCCAGGTCTATTGGGCGCTGGTGGAGCTGCTCTGACAACGCAAGCGAAGAGTGGTTTTGGTAGGAGGCTTGCCAGATTGGTCGAGGAAGTTTTAAACTAGATGTGTTGGGGGAGGGGGGCAGCATTCCATCCCAATACACACAGTAAATAGCCAGCACCTATAATAAACGTTCAGAGCAATGTAGAGATATTCCAGCTGCTCCAGCCAATGAGCCGGATTCAATTGGAGCTCGTCTCAGATGCCTCTATACAAATGCCCATAGCATGGAGAACAAACAAGAGGAATTAGAGATGTGTGCACGTCTACAGGGACATGATATCATAGGCATCACTGAAACATGGTGGGATGGCTCCTATGATTGGAATGCTGGTATGGAACGTTACAGACTCTTTAGAAAAAACAGCCCTGGTAGGTGGGGAGGGGGAGCTGCTATTCATGTTAGGGATAGGCTGGAGAGTATGGAACTCTGTCTGGGGACAGGTGAGCAGTCGACAGAGAGTTTGTGGGTCAAGGTTAAAGGCAGAACAGCAATGGGAGACATTACTTTGGGGATATGTTACAGACAACTGCTCAAGAGGACTCTGTGGATAAAGCACTCCATACACAGATAGGAATAGCCTCATGCTCACAGGCCCTTGTTTTCCTGGGAGACTTCAACCACCCTGATAGCTGTTGGAGGGGCAGTACAGCCCGGCACAAGCAATCCAGGAGGTTCCTCAATTGTGTGGAAGACAACTTCCTTCTGTAAGTAATAGAGGAGCTGACAAGGAGAGGTGCCATGCTTGACCTCATCCTCACCAACGGGGAATGACTGGTTGGGAATGTGACGCTCCAGGGCAGCCTTGATTGCAGCGATCATGAGGTGGTCGAGTTCAAGATCCTCAGGACAGTGAGAAGAGCGTGCGGCAAGCTCACTGCCCTGGACTTCAAGGGAGCAGACTTTGGCCTCTTCAGGAACCTACTCAGTAAGGTTCCATGGGATACAGCCCTAGAGGGCAGGGGGGCCCAAGACTGTTGGTTGATATTCAAGGATCACCTACTACAAGCTGAGGAGCGATACGTCCCAACTAGAAGGAAGTTCAGCAGGAGGGCCAGGAGACCTTCTTGGATGGATAAGGAGCTGCTGAGCAAAATCTGAAGGAAAAAAGAGGTTTATAGAAGGTAGAAGCAAGGACAGGTGGCCTGGGAAGAATACAGGGATGTTGTCCGGGAAGCTAGGGACCAGGTTAGGAAAGCTAAGGCCACTTAGAATTAAACTTGGCTAGGGATGTTAAGGATAACAGGAAGGGATTTTATAGGTACATTGCAAAAGACAGACTAGGAACAGCGTGGGCGCCCTTCGGAAGCTATCAGGAGAACTGGCTACCCTGGATTTGGAGAAAGCTGTGGTTCTTAATGACTTCTTTGCCTCGGTCTTCACTCGCAAATGCTCTGACCATACCACCCAAGTCTTGGAAGGCAGATGCAAGGACTGTGAGAATGAAGACCTTAGGCCCACTGTAGGAGAGGACCTGGTTCGAGACCATCTTAGGAACCTGAACATGCACAAGTCCATGGGACCGGATGAAATCCTTCCACGGGTCCTGAAGGAGCTGGCAAATGAAGTTGATAAGCCACTGTCCATCATATTTGAAAAATCCTGGCAGTCAGGTGAAGTTCCCGATGACTGGAAAAAGGGAAATATAACCCCCATTTTCAAGAAGGGGAAATGGATGAGCCAGGGAATTACAGACCAGTCAGTCTCACCCCTGTTCCTGGCAAAATCTTGGAGCAGATTCTCCTGGAAGGCATGCTAAGGCACATGAAATCCAACAAGGTGCTTGGTGACAGCCAGCATGGCTTCACTAAGGGGAAATCCTGCCAGACCAAACTGGTGGCCTTCTATGATGGAGCTACGGAACTGATGGACAGGAGCAGAGCAGTTGATGTCATCTACCCGGACTTCCTCAAAATGTTTGACACTGTCCCACATGACAACCTTGTCTCTAAATTGGAGAGACATCAATTTGGTAGGTGGACCACTCAGTGGATAAAGAACTGCCAGGATGGCCGCATGCAAAGTGTTGTGCTCAATGGCTCAGTGTCCAGATGGAGACCAGTAACAAGTGGTGTCCCCCAGGGGCTGGTGTTGGGACCGGTCTTGCTCAACATCTTTGTGGGTGACATGGACAGTGGGATTGAGTGCGCCCTCAGCAAGTTTGCTGACGACACCAAGCTGTGTGGTTCGGTTGATACATTGGCGGGAAGGAATGCCATCCAGAGGGACCTTGACACGCTTGTGAGGTGGGCTAATGCCAACCTGATGAAGTTTAACCATGACAAGTGCAAAGTCCTACATCTGTGTCAGAGCAGATCCAAGCACAGCTACGGGTTGGGCAGAGAAAAGATTCAGAGCAGTCCTGAGGAGAAGGACTTGGGGGTGTTGGTCAATGAGAAAATGAACATGAGATGGCAGTGTGCGCTTGCAGCCCAGAAAGCCAACCGTATCTTGGGCTGCATCAAAAGGAGCGTGACCAGCAGGTCAAGGGAGGTGATCCTGCCCCTCTACTCTGCTCTTGTGAGACCTCACTTGGAGTATTGTGTGCAGTTCTGGTGTCCTCAACATAAAAAGGACATGGAACTGCTGGAACAAGTCCAGAGGAGGGCCAGAAGGACGATCAGGGAACTGGAGTACCTCCTGTATGAAGACAGGCTGAGAAAATTGGGGCTGTTCAGCCTGCAGAAGAGAAGGCTGCGTGGAGACCTCATAGCAGCCTTCTAAGTATCTGAAAGGGGCCTATAAGGATGCTGGGGAAGGACTCTTCATTAGGGACTGTAGCGAGAGGACAAGGGGTAATGGGTTCAAACTTAAACAGGGGAAGTTTAGATTGGATATAAGGAGGAAGTTCTTTACTGTGAGGGTGGTGAGGCATTGGAATCTGTTGCCCAGGGAGGCTGTGAATGCTCGATCCCTGGCAGGGCTCAAGGGCAGGTTGGACAGAGCCTTGGGTGACATGGTTTAGTGGGTGGTATCCATGCCCATGGCAGGGGGTTTGGAACTAGATGATCTGAAGGTCCTTTCCAACCCTAACTATTCTATGACCTTGTCGTGGTTTAAGCTTCTATAAACCCATACAGCCGCTCTCTCACTCACTCCCCACTCTTTCTTCCCTCCGTTCCTGGAGGGATGGGAAGGAGAATCGAAAGAATGCAACTCCCACAGGTTGAGATAAGAACAGTTTAGTAACTAAGGTATAACACAAATCACTACTGCTACAACCAATAATAATAATGACAAGGCAAATACAAGGAAAGAATACAATAGCTCACCATCCAGCCCGACCAAGCCGTGCACCCCCCACCATGCACCCCCACCAAGCAGCGCACCCTCACCACCCTTCTGGGTCTCTGCTCTCTGTTTCTACATCCTGGACATGACGTGCTGTGGTATGGAATAACGTCTTTGGTCAGCCTTGGTCAGGTGCCCTGTCTCTCCTTCCTCCCAGCTTCCCCTCCTCCCTGGCAGAGCATGAGACTCACAAAGTCCTTGGCCAGCCTAAACATCACCAAGCAGTAACTGAAAACACTGGTGTTATCAGCACTGTTCCCAGGCCCAAAATCAAAAACACAGTGCTGCACCAGCTACCGAGGAGAAAAATGACTGCTACTGCTGAACCCAGGACATTCCACCCCTTATTCCATACCATTCACGTCCTGCTCAGATCCCACATTTTCAGTGTACCATCACATGTATATATACAGCCACACACACACACAGAGGGAGAGAGATCATCCCTTAGTGCATGGACCAATCCCTATAAAGCTGCTGAGTCCATCTGGTCCATGATACTGGGCTCTATCTTTTGTAACAGTCTTTCAGAGCAGGAGACTCTGTGCATTGTTCACACTCTTGAATAACCTGGGCAACAGTGTCCATTGCTAAGTCCACCCCTCGATCATGAGTCCATCTGTATGTTGCATCTCTGCCCTGATGGCCTAAAGTGTCGTAGGCCCATCAGGCTCAAAATAATTCACTCTCTCCTCCAGCAGTTTCTGCAGCTTGTCGTTGGGGACTCCATACTGCTACCTTCCATCTCTAATGCTTCCAAAGCACTGGAGAGGCCCAGTGGACTAGATACTTGTCCATACTGTCCCATACACCCTGCCACTCGTGACTGTCCAGCTTTGGGGAAAATCTCTTGGTCATCCTGGATCGCATTCTAACCACAGACATGGCCCACACCCCACTTGCTTAACTCTCAGGACCAGATGAAATGGTTGTGGGTAAAACATACTCTGTACGCATGCCAACAGGCTGATCCCCACCAGAATCAGCAGGCAGGTCTCAAGGGTACCCAAAGGCCATTCAAATAAAGTACACTGAAACAAGAATCTTAACCCAAAACCCATATCCGAATGCTAAGATAATAAATACCGGCAGTAAGGAAGGTACAGCAAGCTGAAACCATGAACTCAAGAGCAACAACTTTGAGAACCAATAAATCAGCATTGTGATGAGTGGCTATTAATCCTGTCGTTATCTCAACCTTTTGAGCCCCACATTGGGCGCCAAAAAGAACTGTCGTGGTTTAAGCTTCTATAAACCCATACAGCCGCTCTCTCACTCATTCCCCACTCTTTCTTCCCTCCGTTCCTGGAGGGATGGGAAGGAGAATCGAAAGAATGCAACTCCCACAGGTTGAGATAAGAACAGTTTAGTAACTAAGGTATAACATAAATCACTACTGCTACCATCAATAATAATAATGACAATGCAAATACAAGGAAAGAATACAATAGCTCACCATCCAGCCTGACCAAGCCGTGCACCCCCCACCGTGCACCCCCACCATGCAGCGAACCCCCACCACCCTTCTGGGTCTCTGCTCTCCGTTTTTACATCCTGGACATGACGCGCTGTGGTATGGAATAACCTCTTTGGTCAGTCTGGGTCAGGTGCCCTGTCTCTCCTTCCTCCCAGCTTCCCCTCCTCCCTGGCAGAGCATGAGACTCACAAAGTCCTTGGCCAGCCTAAACATCACCAAGCAGTAACTGAAAACACTGGTGTTATCAGCACTGTTCCCAGGCCCAAAATCAAAAACACAGTGCTGCACCAGCTACCAAGAAGGACAAAAATGACTGCTGCTGCTGAACCCAGGACAGACCTCATGATTCTATGATACCCCATGCAGAAAGAATGAGGGAGGAGGAAATTAAAGCAAACGAAAAATAAATCTTAGAAGTTACTTATGTTTAATGCTTAAAAGTCTGAATGCACAAACAATAGTCTACCATTATAGAAGTACTGGTGGTCAATACAATGCATTAGAACTATGTACAATGACACAGTTTAGTATCAAAATCTTTCTACAATGTAGAGTATTACGAAACTGTTAATGACATCAAACACTAAGCACTTAAGACACCATTTTTTGCTACCACATTTGGAACTTCAATGAACAGTCCATTTTAACTTGCAGCATCAATCCATTTCTAGTATGAAATTAAGTAATTTTCTACTTATACAATAAGATTTATCTACACGGGTCTTTTGATTTTGATCCATAGCAGCAAAGGCACTGTACATCAGCAGATCCACAGACTTAAAAGATTTTTTTTTAAAGCATTCAAAAAAAAAAAAAAAAAGTCACAGATCATAGTTTAACAGCAACAACAACAACATAAAAACGTAACACGTTGTCTCTGGCACAATGGCTCAGCCTGTGTCCATTTTAGGGACATCCAATCAAGACTTGGATTGGACTGCTGGCGAACAAAGCAAGTCCGTAACCCAGTGACAATCCATTCCTTTTTGAATGTCGGAATGAGTACTCTTGTAAATCCTACCCTAGGAGGTCATTGCTTTTGTAGTTTGTATATTGGTAGGCATCCATTCTTATTTCAGTGCAGTTTCCAAAGAACATATCAAATATTTTCATAATCTCTTGTAATTGAAAAATTGCCCAAAGACACATATCCCCATTTTCAAGGAAACATTGAAAAAGTTTCCAGAAGTAACAAAGGTGATTCTTTGAGGCAACTTACTGTACTCTCTACAATGTAACAAAGAGAGGTGTTTATATTAAAAAACCTAGCTTGACACCAAAATGCATTATGTTTATCAACAGAAAAGCATTGAGAACAAATCTGTACACAAGATGCTCTATTAACATTGCAAATATATAAATTAGCACATTCTTACTTAAAGTGAATTTAATTTAGATGTGAACTGAATTTGCCATTCATTACAGTCATGTAGATCACTGGCTACAGTTTGCAATTTCCAAAGTTTCCAAGACTGTCTAAAATAGTTAAGATACAGCATCTTCCCACGAAATAATTATACTGTAGTAACACTTAGAGGTCTCATCCAAGAACAGGACTAAAAAATATAACAAAGTTTATTTTTTTAAATAGAAACTACAAGTCTCATTTAGTGTAACTTTAACTATTTCCTGAACATCCTTCTCCAAGATCCCCAATTAATTCACCTGCAAAACCACAAAGTATACAATGCACCTTTCAAACTAAAGCCGGGCCAGACAGCTTTATTTAGTCGGCTCATTGTTAGAAAGCCTTTTTAAAGAAAATAAATACATTACAGCTATAATACATAATTAAAGAATCAAGTTCACTGTTAAGTATGCTTAGTCCATCTTCTTCGAAAGAGATATCTGACAATTTGGTATCACAAGTTCTCAATGAGCATTCACAAATCAACGGCATGTTAAGGAGGTAAAAATAAATTTCACAACTGTGATGGATAAGCATTTAAATTCTCAGTGGAGAAAGAAAAAGAACAGAATATACAGCAAAGTGCTAGGAGAAGGAGTTCTGTCTGTATTCAGATTTGTCTCTAATAAATAACTTCGTAGACTGTAGCTTTCTTGTCTCCAGAGCCAGTGACAATGTATTTATCATCCACAGAGATATCACAGCTAAGCACGGATGAGGACTCTTTGGACTACAAGAAAGAAAAAAAGAATATAAAAAATACAGCTTTCCAATCCTTCAATCCAGAAGGACTTGAAGGTTAATTGGAAGAGTTTATAGAAAGGGAATACACCAAAAGCTTATTTAAATATCAGTACCGTAGCGGCAGCTTTTGCTACAAGACTGTTTCTCCAAACTTGTTGTACCTAAAGCTCTATGGCAACAAAAAACAGCAGCAGAAAGGGAAGCAAATGTTATGAACCTAGAAATAATCTATCAATCAAAAAAAAAGGAAGCAGTCCTTTCTATACCCTTTACAAGTAATGAGCATTTATTAATATTTTATACATTAGCTTTTGCATAAAAAATGAAAAGCCATATTCTTGCTGTTCTTCCTTCCCTTTTTTATTGTAAACCAGAAATCATTATGGAGTAGCACTACAAAGCCCTGCTCACCCACAGGCATAAGACAAAAAGACCCCACAGAAGTAACTGCACCTCCTCTCACTATTTCCCCAACTTACAAGTCTTTGTGCCTTACACAAAAGAATTTACATTATCAGGGATGATGCAAATATGAAAAGATATTATGGTGGAATAGGATGCACAACAATGTACAGCAAGTGAATGGGAGACAGAATACATCAAGATACAGTAGCTCTGCCTCTCAGCTCTTTTCTGTGTTTTCTGAGATGACATATACGTTTTTGTCACTTTATACCTGCTATTTCAGTGCATGTTTTCTTCACATAACATATGTCCATGCTCTTCTCTATCTGTCACCGCAAGAGCTAAACACTTCCCCATCATGGTAAGCTTTTGCCAAGAAACCTCTGCTGAACTGCACGGGAAGTTTCTTTCTCTACCCCTCACTAAGAAAGCTACACTGGAGTTTAAACATCACTTTTAAGAAAGATGTGTTTTTGTTAGGATGATTTGGGCTTTCTGTGGGAGGTGGTTACAGAGCTGAATAGCCTCCACTAAATAATACCAGACCTCAGCATTCCCATGTCAAGGGAAACTGTGCTGTTCTGAAAGCAAAACACAAAGCAGGTAGCACAGCAGGTGAGACCTGACCATTTGAACCTGAACACCAGTTAGGCAATTAAAGACAAAGCAGGTAGCACAGCAGGTGAGACCTGACCATTTGAACCTGAACACCAGTTAGGTAATTATAAAACACCCACCCCAGAGGTACCTGTAGGTGAAAGAAGAAAATGTCATGCCCAAAATCCCACTTTTGTTTAATGGCACTCACTGAAGTGCCATTAATATTGGGCACAGTGGAACTGAAGACTATAAAAAGGTTACGACTTCCAGTTACACTCCACAGGGTTCCTCCATAAGGATACAGTCTTTTGCTTAGGAGTCTGACTGCCCAATCCACTGACTTTACACATCTCATCCAAAAAAAATACACATGTTGAGTATGTCTCTCACTGTTTTAGCTTGAATTTTGGACATTAGGAATGTTCACCTAATGGCATTACTTGGGTACTGTATTACAGCAATATCCACTACAAGGTGAGAAAGAAGGGTATTAAAAACAATTATGGATTAACAGGCCACTTTATTGTACGAGCTAGATTACTCAAATGTTAGAAAGGACAAGAGCACATATCTCTTTAATTACAGCCAAAATCTTAAAGAAATACAGTAATTAGCCAAGAATTTCCATTTAAAACCTCCTTAAGCTAATGACAGACCCTGAGATGTGCAGCTCTACTGCACTGTAATGTATGTGGAAAATAGCTTTTAGGAGATTATTACCTGGAATATACTGGCTCCATAAGGTGTCCTCCAGGCATTAAGAAGATTATCCTTTCCAGTGCTTACAAACCATTTGCCTGTAACAGATTGTTTAAATGTTATTGTTGCTTTTTGTTTTCAAGGAATGCACCTCAGGAAACAGATTAATCAGAAAAAACAATGCATTCACACATATCCAAAGGAGAGTCACATATTTATCTGGTTGCTCTATAATATTCAATAACAATATAAGCAGTTCTCACAAAAAAGCAGTCATACAGAACTTTTAAAATCATTTTAATACTTAAAGATCTAGCTTTTAATTATACCCTTATTTTCATTTAAAGCTAATCTTGAACAAATTACTCAGGAGGGGAAACACTGTCATAGAAAGATTTGCTTACCACAGTGAGCAAACTTCAGTGACAACACACAACTCTCATGAAGATGCAGCTGATACTTGTCAGGTTTAGTAACATGCAGCACCTCAACATTACTGTTCTCCATTCCTACTGCCAACCACTCACCAGTGGGACAATAGCCCAGTGAGAAGATCTGAAATAAGCACAGCACACACTTAAATCAATAGAGGAATGAGCTTCAGATACCAAAACCAACTCTGGCTACACTATTTACACGGACCAAAATCATACTTTGGTCTACTAGTTTTAAAAACATGATAATCCAATTACTATAATAATCAAGATAAATCAGTTCATGTAAACAAAGCTCAATTAAAACTGTAACAGTAACATACTGAATCAAGCTATCAAAGTCAATGTCCTGGCTTGACAGCATTAAAAAATATTTTTGTAAAATATTTTTTGTAAAATATTTTTGAACAAGAACATACAGAAATGGGAACACATTGCACACAGGAACTTTAATCAGTTAAAAAAGAACTTTAAACAGAACTTTAATCAGGTAATTCTTTTATAAAAAGATTCTCCACTACTCTCACTGGAGAAGAACTAATCTGTCAAATAGTCATAATCCAGAAAGATGTTCAGCTGCCACACTGAAAAAAACCGAAAAAGTGTGAGACTAAGTGAAAAATTCTGTGGAGTTCTTTTTGAGCCTGTTTTTGCTTAAAATAAAAAATAAAATACATAAAATAAAATAAATAAAATAAAATAAAATAAAATAAAAATATAAAAAGAGATAAAACCCAAAAGTTCTTGTTTTAGAAAACCATGACAAATTTTTCTTAACATTCCAAAGCTTCTAAGATTGAACCTGTGACGTGAAGTCATGCTGCTGTAACTGTCTTCCTTCTCTGAGATCCCAGGATCTGACTGTATTGTCCAAGCCTCCTGTCCACAGTTTGGTGCCATCATTAGAAATGTCAATACAGCTCGCTCCATCTGTGTGGCCCTGAAATTGCCTGAAAATATTGAAACAAGACACACACATTCTCACACTGCAAAGAGTCGGTTCTGATCATGTATACAAAATATCTCCTTTTTTGTTCAGTCCCTGATACACAGCTATTAAAGACAACAGCAACAGTAGATTCCAATAGCAATCTGAGATTAATGAAACTCTGGGATGACCATGTGAGTTTTGTGATGAATTGATGAAGCAATCAGGCCAGACAGCCAAGCACTAATTTGATTTTAAAAAGCACGCTTTACAAGTCAGGTGCTCTAGGGATATTTGCTGCTGAATGTGCGATACCCACTATTTGACTGAAAATACCCCACTCCCCTCAAAAGAATGTAGCATGATCACCAAAATTAACTGAGTTTAAGAAGAATTCTTAAGCCACCAACAAAGCTGGAAAAGAAAAGAGCGGGTATAAAGGGGTATATCAGAGAGTAAAAGTCTGCCTTTATATGCAGTACTGATATATTACATAAAACAACATACATACTGCAGTGTACAGTGCAGCTTTGTATGACTGGCTCCCAGCTTACTTTAGTGTTAAGCAGCATCCCATACTCCTAAAATGCTAAGTTTGCAATACAGTAATTTACATACATCTTTACCCAAGATACATTTGCTGAAGAACTGATTAAAGAGATTTGAGTGTGAGCACAGTGTATTGCACGGAGACAAAGAAAACCATCTGTTCAAAGAACCTACAGCAGTGTCAACACCAGATGATCTTAGGAAATGACAGTTATGGGCTGCTCAACAGGCCTGGAATTACGAAACTCTCAAAACCTATAAAAAATTATATAGACTTTTGTCAAGGTATTACCATGGCTATTGCCTAGCAATGAAATACTGGAAGCAGCTATGCAGACACCACGAAGAAAATAGCACATATATTCAGAAGAGCACATAAAGCTGTGTCTAATTAATTCTTCACTACCTGATGATCCAGTTCTGTCGACCTACCTTACTAAAGTCTGGTTATGCAGATCCCACACTGCAATGTTCCCATCGCTACAGCAAGAGAAGCAGACCTTGGAGTCGGGGCTGATAGCTAGGGCATAACAAGCCGGAGCAGAAGATGTCAGCTCTGCTTTGATACGAGGAGTTGGAGCTGCCAGATCCCAAATGGATAACGTGCTGGCTTCCCCACCAACAATCAGGGTGCGGCCGTCGGGGAGCAATCTGCAGGAACGGATGTAGTTATCTCTGTTCTGTGGAGACAGAAGCCATCAAGAGATTACTCATGAGGAAAGGAAAACAGCATTAACATGAGAGCAGAAATCCATAAAAGTATTGTATTCCCTCCTGGTTTTAATGAGCCATTTATACTTATGACAATGATAAAGTGTATTAATGCCAGAAAATTACATGACATTAGGGAAGTACTTAAATTTGATCTACCAAATTCAGCAGTGAAAGATATTTAATCTTAATTAGCATCAAAATGCAAAGACCTGAACCAAGCCCAAAACAATTCAAGATAGCTGTACTTGACAGCTTGTGTGGAAAGTTGTATTTTCATACGCTGTTTATTTCAGCGTATTAACCTCTTGGCATGGGGGAGTACCAAATTCCCTGCACAGTCCCCCACTCTGTTCCGGTGAGACTTGCTGCCACCATCTAGATGTCAGAGGAAAATATTTGGGCAATTTTCTTCATTTGTGTAGCAACTTGTGTAGCAGTTCATTATATGTCTACTTGTTCTGCACAGTTTTCATTTTACTGCCTCTGTAACAAAAAGCAGCAACTTACCAAGAACTGGTAAATAACATCAGAAAAGCTGTTAGCAATGGTTCATCTTGTTAGCACATTCAAATAATTTGTCAATAACACTCATCAGGGATATTTTTAATTGTCACATTATGACAGGGCAATGAGTTCACACACATATGCAGACACGAAATACATGACATTATCTTCAAATATTCCTGAAGAATATAGCTATAAGACAGCAACTTTTTGCATGATAGGATATCAAGCTTAAGGATTGTCAATAAACATCAAAGTTATAAATAAGATCTGCTGTTCTGTCTTTGATCTCTCCCCGTACCAATTCACTTTTAGGATATTAAAGATGTTTTGATTCGCTGAGGGTGGGGGGAAACCCAGAAGTACGACAAGGAACATATTTCAAACTAGGTTCTAAAAGAAAAAAAAATTATAAATGAAATACCAGCTTTGATACCAATGAGAGCACTCAAGTAGCCAATCGTTTTTGCACCTTAACAGTAGCATTTCTATCCTAACACAACCTGCCATATTCTCCCACTGTCCTATGCTGTTCTTCACCTACCAGGCAGTCCAGCTGGGAGACAGGGCTCTTGTTGCCAGGGTGGCTGATGTCCCAGACTTTGACACACCCTTTCCCACCTGTATAAACGTGTCTTGTGGGGTTGCTGATGGTAACTGCACACACAACTTCCCCGTGGTTCAGAGTGTTGATCTGACGGGCATGGCGAGGGATTCCTGGACCAATGAGGGCATCAGGAGGGAAAGGAACTGGCTGCATCTGACCATCTGCACTTACATGAAATGAGTATGCTCTGAGGGTAGAAGAAAGACAGGGGGTGATTTAAGAAGTTTTTCTTCAAGCCTATTTAAGAAAACAGAATTAAATGTGTATTTCCACTGCAGGCATTCAGATTGTGCACTCAGCTCCTTTTGCAATCTTTTACATGAATTATTTCTTATTCACATTTTTTATCTATAACAGGACCATCAAAGTATAAACTCAGGTACTCTTCTTTTAATGGGGAAAGTCAAGTACCATCTACCAATCAAATGAGCTTTAAGAACTCATGCAATGATGATTTCAGGCATGCATGAGGATACACGACACTACTCTTAAACTTAGGGCATGCATTTCAAGGAAGGAAGGTCAGGTCAGGGCCCCCTGGAAGACAGAAATAGTTGGCCGGCCACTGCAGAACAATGCAGATGGCAGAGTGCCAGGGATCATTTGGTTTCTCCATTACTGACTCCAATGCGCACACATTGGCAGCTGTGTGTGATGCCAAGGTGGCTCAAACTCACTGTAGGTCCCATGCTCCTCAAGCCAAACTGCCCAGCACTGTACCTAAGGGCGCAGTGAAACCTTCACTGTCAAGGAGTTAAGTCCTCAAGGCACAGTTGCTGACATCTGACATGACGGACCAGCAAAAATGCACTGGATTTTTTTCCCACTTTGGAGCTTGCTGTCTTTTCTTTCTTTTTTTTCCATCTTTTTTTTTTTTTTTTTTTTTTTTTGTATTCTTGTGTACCTAACATAATAGCTACGAATCCCTATTTCTCTTGCCAGAACTAGGGCTCTTACTGAGAAAGAATGTGTTGTGTGACTGCCAGCTATACCGCCTGTGAATAACCTACCAACAGGTTCATCTCAAAATATTTTCCAGGGAGAACAGTTAGGTTATGAAATTGTCTTATTCTGAGATGCTACCTGACACATCACATCTATTACAAGAGCACAAACTTCATCAGAGGGTCCACCTACACATACCAAGGTATGATTAGCAGAAGGCTTTAATTTCCTCAGACCTAAAAAATCATCATAGTACTGATGAAAAATCCATTGTCACAATGGTGGGATGAGAAAAGCTCACAAAAAAAAAAAAAAATCATTTTAAGAGAATACTTAGCTATTCACTTCCCTAATTGTTACTTCTAAGTCACTGAAGAAAGCAGTCTTTAGTATTCAACTACTGAATTTGTTATTTAAGATTCATTAACACTAGAACAATAATTTCAGTGGGACAAAAGGCACCTGTATTTCCATCTCTCTGCCCTATTCCCAAAGCTTTACACACTCTTCTCATCCTACACTCTGTTTCTTGTTCTGGCAGGTCTGAGTGACAGATCGTATAATCATTGTCCATTTTTGACATTAAACACATTCAGGAAAGGGTAGGACATTTCTGTGGTTGTCAGAAGCAGCAAACTGCCTCTATGAGTAGAATTAGGGTTCAATTATCACCACAGAAATCTGAAGTATGTTCCTCATTATCTCCCTTGTTCCTGCTTGCTGCAGTAAGGTACTGCAAAAAAGCAGCTGATGGTCTCCTGAAACCTCTAATAAAACAAGTGGAACTTCATTATCATCTTTTCTGATTTCTGTAGGCAGTCATTCTCTGCAAAGCCATATTGAGCACTGACTGTATGGTACTTTTATTATCCAAAGTGATTTTTAGCATGCTTATAGAGCATACAGGGAACATATTTAACAATTACAGAAACAAAGCATAGATCTGAAGTGATCTGTGATGACATTATTCTCACTCTATTCATTACACCATACCAGCACATGTGATTAAACTGCTGCTTTGCTGCTTAGCTTGATTTTGTGGTGGTTGAGTGGTTTTGACCAATTTTTTTTTGCTTTTGTTTTTTTCACTCTAACAACTAACACCTTATGTTGCTTATTTGAAGTCCTCTAAATACCTGATACTATAAACACCTGGCAGGCACTCTTTAATTCTTTTCATGCTAGCTACCTTTTCTATTTATATATTGTACAATCCTTAGTGTTTCACTATATCTCTAAAGTGAAAAAAGCATTATGAGGGGCCAAGATTCCTGATGTGCCATGCGCTGCCTGCTGCATTTCAACAGACACTCAACAGTGTGGAGAATTTACACAACTTCTGCTCTAAGGGAAAAGAAAGAATAAATGAGAAAGTAAAAACCCTAGACGATAGCTGTGAAAAGCACCACACTTAAGATGAAGAAGAATCAATGCAATTATGCTAAAACGACCACAGATCTCAAAGGTTTCAGGCCTACGGCAGAGAAATCACAGTTACAGTTAAATCTTTAAAGCAGTCATCAATACAACAACAACATTCAAAAACCTTGGAGATACACCAGAATTGAATTATTTTTACTTCAGTTTGCCTGATGTTTTATTCTCCCTCAAACATAAGTGAGATGCAAGCAGGGAGATCTCTGCACCCTAGTATTGCTGTTTCTCAGACCACTGCTAAGTCTGGTAGAACTGGACACCCTCTCGGGCAACCGACACCACCAAGGATGAACTTGAACCCAGCAAACAATTCTCTGTGCCTGCTGCATGTACAGGACGTAGGTCTGTGCCCTGCAGGATTTTTAATGCAAGCAGCTGGTCTGGAAGCTGCTGTACAGGGGTTCCTGTACTTGCTTTATGCAGCCACCTAAAGGGCGTGGTAACTAGCAGAAAAGTCAACTTGGGGTGGTGACCAGTGTGTGATGTGCAAGAGAGCTGGACATGGTTTAAGACGTGTGATACACTGTCCTGGGTTCAGCAGTAGCAGACATTTTTTCTCCTTCTTAAACCACAACACATATATGTACAAGAGGAGCTACAGCTGCTAGGACTGATTCCTTGTCACCATGGTATGTTATTAACCTTGACCATCTGCAAGCTCACTGACAGTTAAGTATATGCATTCACTCACATGCATGCAAGCATGTGACTACACCCCAGCCACTCCTCCACAATCATATCCATACATACAAAAGCAAAAGAAGGAGTGGCATAAACATCCCTTGCCCTTGAAACTCTTAAACTCTTATCCAGTACTAACTGGTCACAGTTTCCCATAAGCGTCACAGAAGATAAAATCTGGATCAATATGGTTTGCATAGCTGTTTTATTTTTTCTCCTCTCTAATTCAAGAGAGATGTGAGCATAGAGTTCTTCCTATCTGTGTAATTCTTTTTCTGAGGCTTACAACAAATGGTGCCTGGTAGAGGAGGTCACTCTTTATGGTCAGCTCCATCAAGCATGAATCTGAACATTACGATACAATACTTTTCAGTACTTTCAATCAAACAAAACATTACCTTGTTCCTTTCTCTGCACACTGCTGCTTATAGCAGCTGATAAGTTTGCAAGTAACTTGCAATGATTTTGTGAACAAAGAAATCATTTTTTTTAACTGAGGAGCAGAATATAGTAGAGGTGGAAAGCTGAGATCCTGTTCCAATTCCAGTTTGCATTTCCATACAAAACAAACCAGTAAGATTCAGCATGTAACACCTCGAAGTCCAGCTCTTTGTCTCATTTATTTCTCTCTTTTGCTCTGCATAACCCAGTTCTTGCGAGCTGCTATTAGTCTCCAAACAAATTTACAAATGCAACTTTAAGATTAAATAGTGCTTCTCCTGTTCTTGCCAAATAGCTACATTTATTTCTATTCACGCAACAGTTTTCAGTAGCTAAGGGGAATTCCAACTGACAGGGGAACACAGCTTCAACTGTTGCCTGACTTTTGAAGTTGTATGCTTGATACTCACGGTTTTCCTCCTGGGATGCCTGTGAGATTGGGAGGGATGCCTGGGACCCGCATGTGATGATGTGGATCAAAACCAACCTATAGTTGTCCCCATGTAAAACAAAAAGGTGTATTAAAGACAGAGTTAGCCAAAGGAAGACTGTTTAATTCATGTTCTCCATAGCACACTCCCCAAATTACAGAGACTGAACTAGATTTAACCCGGCAGGTCTTAAGTTTACTGTAAGCTGCTCTGAACACCAAACGCACTAGCATCAAACACTTACCACTGGAGATCTCCCATAAGCTGCTGCTGCTGCTGCTGCAGCTGCTGCACTCATTTGAGGGGAAATATTGTGCAGACCGGCATAGGCAGCTCCAGGGCTAGTCAGCTCCCCGTTCATACCAGCATGTGGCACAATCCCAAATGGAGTAGGATAAGGACAGGGCACTGCCATAGGTGTCCTTAAACCTGAAGCTATTGAGGGGAAAAGGAAGAGAGAAGTCATACAGCTAACCCAGACCCATGAAATGAAACACAAGTTTGGTAAACACACTGTATTGAAGTGTTGAAGAATCAGCTCTGCATCCAGTTTTAACAGTTGTAATGTACTGCCCCATCACTGTAAGTTTAAAGGCAGAATAGTTAGGGACAAGTGGGCAGTGTTTCACACCATCGAAATACACAGAGACTAACCTAGTGGGTCCACACCTGGGGGTTTGCCAGGCACTGGCCTCAGTCCAGGAGTGGAGTTGCTGCCGGGAGTTGGGGCATCAGTCCGTGGAGTTGGGGTATTTGATTTAGACACAGGAGTGGTAGATTTCTCATTCTAATCACCAAAAAAGAGAAAAAAGTTATTTTACTTTTTTAGCTACCCGTTGGAAAGAGAAGTAAGGACAGCCAGAATGTATGTGATTAGAGGTATTTAGCTTTTGGATTTAGGTTTCAACAATGAAGAGAAGCTGCAGAGACACTGAAAAAGATGGAATGGCTTTGAGAATTATCTACAGCCTTCACAGCTTTCCTCATCAGGAGCACCTGTATGATCCAGAATGAGGTCAATGACTTGAGAATCATTGCTGACAATAACACCGGCAGCATATATGAAACCTGTCAGTGGTCTCACTCTGCTCATAGTGGACCTGCTCCCGAGTTTCTGTGAGAGGCCACTGCCAGGTGGAGAAGAAGAGCAGACCCCCACATACAACTGGTCAACAACTCATGCCCAAACATGGTGCTGGAAACAAAGGACAGAGACAGTGATGGGTATAAAGTCAGGAACTATGCAGTGCCGCTCTTGTGACAAGCTTGTTCATCAGGCAAACCACTAACTCCCAACCCTGAACCAGTCATTCCATCGCCTTTTCTGAGCACTACATTCACTTTAAGCTTTTTATTTATTTTGGTCCTTTAAATAATCATGTACTCTGACCTGTGGAAAACAGAGAGCGAGTCTCTTTGCAGCTCAGGAAGATGACTAACTGTGGTCACAAAAAGCAAAGGAAAGAACACCCCTGACTTGCAATCAGCTCTTTTATTTTTTTTTTCCCCTGTGATTTGAGATGCAAGTCAAGGAACGCTCTTGTAAATGACATATTGCTTTTTAGATAGAATATAAAAATTATTGTTGTTGTATACGGCCTGGTAATTCAAACAAAGCTAACAACAAAATCACATCCAAGCAGGAAACTGAGTTTGCTATAAACCACAGCACAGGAAAACAGCTCAAGAAGCCCCTGTGTATTTTTATTTATTCTCAGAATGATGGTTTTTCATATGGGGGAGAAGAAAAATATCTCTCAGTACAGTACATCTATCATCTACCTACACCACCAGTGAAAATAACCTCTTCCTATCACAACAAAAAGCTGTGGACTTTCTCCTTACTCTGTTACTAAATTCCAGTGAAGAGACAAATAAAACAGATTTTAAATTGATGCTTTACTGTTAGCTGTGGAAATCCAAATTGAGTCCAGTCAGAAATTCGGTGAACATGTGTTTTGACATATGATCATGGGTCTGGAGCATTCTGAAGCACTTACAAGGCTAAGTTCTTTGGATTTGGAGGAAGGAGTACTGCTGGAGGATGCAATAGACGCCGGACTAATTGGTGCATCTTTCTTCAGCAGTCGAGTCTTGTCCAAGCCATTCTCCCGTGGAGAGTGTGCTGGGCTCCCCCGAGGAGACGAAGGATCCTAAACATCAGCAATGTGGGTTAGTATAAAAACTTCACACTAGCCACTAGTGCTTGTCTTGAGCAATTTTCACTTGGAATGAATCTATGTCATAAAAACTTGCCATCCTCTTTCCATTCTTAATTGATTTACCTGATAAAATTGTGAAATCAAGATGGATAATGACAATCAACTTTTTTTACATTTTCTTTTTTTTTTTTTTTAAAGAGAGTCTGAAAATTTGATGCCATTAACCATGAAAAACACTGCCCAATCTATAGATATTGAAATTGTCAAGTAAATGTAATTTGTCAGGTGACAGACTGAAAAGGTTTGAGGCACTTGGCAGATCTGATAAAGTTCTCAAATGAAGTCATGGCCAGAATGAAAGAAAACACAGATACCTTTACAAGCTGCCTACTACCTGCTGTGCTGGTCTGCCTTCAAATATCTCAAGCAGACTTTTGGTTCATGCAAGAAACAAAAAGGTCCTTTGTAGAAATAAGTGTTACAGATCTGATTTGCATTCTAAAGAAAGATGACCTGACTGAATTCCCTCAGGCATTTCAAGCTCCTTTACAGAGGCAAAGGCTGTAACTTTACTCATATACCCCATATGCACAGAAACCACAGAAGACACCTCTACCACTAACACATTAAGGTAGAAAAAACACCATTGTGCATACCTCATTGGAAACATCAACAACCAAGTTGTCATCACTCTTTTCACCATCGCTGTCCTGCAATGACAAATCAATGTGTCAAAAACATTTGCTTAATATCCTAACATTTTTTAAGTACTAGAAAAAAACGAAACAAACCAAAATAATTAAATGCAAGGCTGCTCACAGCTATGCAACACAGCATTTACTTCTACCAAGCTTTATGTGGCAATACAATTATAATATTTAGGTCACCTACAGTGCTTCTGCTGAACAGGTAGCCATAGGTTATTCCCAGTTTTCACAATGGTGAACACAGGATTAAAATCCTTATCCTAAATTGCATTGCACTGAGAACCAGAGCCAAGCTACAGTCCAGATATACCAAGTCCCAGCCTAAGTAATGCTCAGTCCTCTTGTCACATGCCTTCCAGGTGCTCTGTATTTGTATTATTAAAAACACTATCAATCCTACATACCGAAACCTTCAATACAGCACAGATGTGAAGAGGGAGGCAGTAAGAACCTGCTAAAAATTTGATGCTTCTTTTTAAAAGTAGTTATGCACCAGGAATCAGGTGAAATTACAGACGAAATTACAGAAATTACTTAATTTCAACAATGCACAATGTAGACAATTTACTCACATAACGAGCTGCTATTTCCTTCTCTTCTGTTTTCTGTTTTTTACTATCTGTAGAATAATCTGTTGAATTTCTGTGCTTTTCTGCTGTTCTGAAACTGGCTGAGGGAGATACTGAAGAGCTCTGCAGTCAGGAAAGAGAAGAAGAAAACATCATCAGATGCTCGCTCAAAACAGTGGTTCATTTGACACTATCCCTCAATACAACTTAACCTGATAATATGATCTGGAGTTGTTCTCACAGATAGCACTTTGGGTTTTAATCAAGTGATAGCTACCCAGCAAGTGTCTTGTATTAAAAGTGCACAATGCATTGCAAGAAACAGATAAAGGCGATCAGCCAACGGATCATAGTTGCTATCTGCCAGTGTCAACAGGATGAATGTAGAGCTACTTTGGACCATTTTATGAGTACTGCACACCAACCTGTTTTAGCTTGTTTCCTCTACAAATATACAGTGCTAAATCAATACTCCCAGAAGAGGCTGGGTGTGTATGTGTGTACATTTGCCAGTGTAAATCAAGAACAAAGTGGCTCCAGGTAAATCAGACTTTAGCAAACATCTGAGCAAAGATTTTTAGCAAAGAAAGAAGCAAGCTTCTTTCTAAACAGTCTCAAAGCAGGAAAGAAAAGGAAACACCTAAGCTTATTTTATTTTGGTGTCTTTTACAATTACAGGCTGTGCCTGCAGTAGGTGGAAACACAATGCATTGGCTCAGTAAGTCTCTTGCTATTCTGCAGCCCTCCCTTAGTAATCATCATTAAAGAGCTCATACACAGTACAGGAGAGAAACAGACATATTATGAAGCTTTATGCACTGCCATCCTACAATTCTGCTCTACTCTCCTAAAAAAGGCAGGCAATACTTATGAACTCCTACCATATTTCCAAATTTTGGTGGAGCCCATACCTTGGTATACAGTGAAGGAAGTAATGAAAGATGCAAAGTTCCCTCTGGGACTGATTTTAGCAGCAGCAGCAGCTTTTGGCCCTAGTTCAAAAAAGCATTTAAGCATGCACTAAACATTCTCTCACACTGAAGTCAATGTTTGAATGTATGTAAGGATGTGTTCAGGTGTTTTGCAGAATTGGAGCTGACAGAAATGAAGAGGAAAGTAATCCTCAGTTGAAACCCTGCAGTTTCCCTCTCTCTACCTCCTCATATAACGGTGAGGGAGGAACAACAACCAAAAAAGTCCTTACTATCTGATATTAGATCTCCCATTCATCCAGGGCATTACGTTTGGAGTTTTTCCTTCATGCACTACAGAGAGTTTTTATTCTGCATAAAACTGTACAATACAGCAAATTGGTTTTGGGGCTTTCAGTGTACACCTCTCTAGGTTTATTTTATAGCTATTACCAGGAGCGCAAACCAAGAAATTAGCATTTACATTGTGCAACTTCTGTTCCATCGCTATTACCAAAATTGTTCTTTTCCTTATTACACCACAAACTTCTGGAAAGCATTAAGAACACTGAACCACACAAATTAAGCTCTGGTTGTTGCCTAAATCATGTGAGAGAACATTTATCCCAGCTGCGACACTCAGATCCTCCTCTGCATTTCTCCAAAAATTTCAAGTCCTGCGAACAGAAGCTCAGATTTATGACTGTGGAATTTGCAAAAACCTTCCATCTTCACGAGTGGTAATTGTTAATTACCCTCTGAGAACACTGAGTGGAAATAAAAATTTTACAATAAATCTAGTGATGAACACAGCCTGTGCCTTTCCCATTTATCTCCTGGCCTGCCTGTCTCTTTCTCTCTCTCCGACAGTACAATATAGGTAGACAAGGATTTCCCATCCTCAGCAAATAGATCTTAAAATACATTCACTGATTCAGCTTTAAAGCAGATCATTAATTAACAATTATAGCAAATGACACTAACAATGTTATTTTTTGCTCTGAAGAGACAACACATGTTAAGACATTGGAAGACAGCAGTGGTAGCAGACACAGAACTCTTAAGTAGAAATGCAACATTAAATGAACTGATGGCTTGAAAAAATATATTTGTTTACTGCAACAATGTAGCATAGTATTTTGCAAAAGATTTTAATAGCATGCTCCTCTTACATTTATATTCATTTATAATTTGGGAGGCAGTAGCTTCTAATATGAATTCAATTCATTATTTCTCAACTTCATCCTACAGAAAGTAATTTGTTTCAAAATTAAGAAAAATCATCATAGTAAACTACAAATTAGAGTTGTGTCTAAAGAATTAAACTACTGCACTTATTTAAATAGAAATATTTATTTTCATAAATTTGAAACCATATAGTATCATATTTCACAATCTAGTTAGCTATGTGCTATAGATACCATTTTAATCTTTGATTTCTCTGCTTAATAAAGTAATAAATTACAACTCCCTACTAGAATGATAAAGTAGCTAATTATCACTAGCATATATAGGATGAGTACCACGTTGGGGAAATGCACACTGCTTAATGGTTTTATTGCTTCAAAGATGGATCAGACCTGATACCTATATGGAAAGATCTTGCTGTGGTATCTCACCTGGTATTAGCAGAAAAATGGAGATACTCATCTACTGGCCGCAGTCAGAATCTCATTTCCCAAACTGAAATTTGGCCAGTGTACTAGGACTAACATTATTTTGCCTCAAGAGCAAATTACTACAGAACAAATCTAAACATTCTCCCTTTTAACAGTCCTACCCCTTTCCTTGCATGGAGCCAGTCAGTCAATACCCCTGCAGTACTAGCTTCTTTTCCCTTCAACACGTATATGGATCTGCCACATAATGATCTTTGACTTCATGGAATTTCTGCTACTGGTGCCAATAGATGAAATTTATTTGCTGAGTAATAAAGATATGTCATGTACATAGCTAATGAGCTATTGTCTAGATCTTCCCATAGACCTAACACCTACTATTTTCAAGGGACAACATTATTACCCATACTGGATTCCCACTATTGTTTGCAATAGCTTATCAGCCTATAAACACTTATAAAGATCTATCTTCAGTGAGAAATACCAGGATGTAACAATGTCCTCATGGTTTCCACTGACATCAGATTCCTTATGTATAATCCTGTGCCCGCCCACACTTTGGTTCCGGAGTGTGCAAGTCTACATAGTCCAAGAGAGGTCCTTATATTTGCAGATTGTGGAAGAAAACCTCCATTGAAACACACTGTTTAGTTGTCAGACTCCGTGCTGTTCTTTGATTTAAACACTGGTGCTGTCCTAACAGCTGCCTTTGAGAAGCTGCAATAGGATAGCTACTTAAAGAAACCCAGTGACTCAGCATTATGACTTGGCAGGCTGTAACTTAATGGGCCGGAGTCCTCACTTTAGTAACTTCAAATTTACAGAGAAATAAAGTCTTTTCACACTGCTGTTTTCTTCAATAAAATGCATTAATCTACTAGAGAGTAGCATTTTCCTACTAACCAACACTTGAGTTTGCTCACATATAAGAATTAGACCAGACACAGGAAAGTAGGTGATGTTTAATTTCTGCTTTAGTGAAATGTACTACTTTTTTATATTCTGCTTAGGTAGAACATTTTTATTCATGTTAAATACACCGCAAAATGCTGACAAAAACAACTGAACATACACATTTATAGAAAGGCTGAGCATATTGCCTTGTTCGCAGAATTTGCTTAAGAAGTGGAACAGTGTGTTTCTAGTGCTGGACCCACAGTATCTTTCGCACTAGGCTGCAAAGCATGGCATGCTATGCTTCAGTCTCTGTTTTGGGCAATGATGAACACAATGCAAACTGAAAAGGTCTCCCACCACAAGGACTATTCCACTTTCCCTCCAACACTGGCGGGGTGCTGCTCCAGGTGGAGTACCAGTGCCACACAGGCACAAATCAAATAAACATAAAAGAGGGCCATACAAGCCTTTTATGCAGCCCTAAAATCCTCACCAGTAACATTTTGTATAATTCATGCTTCAAACTGCTAGGAAAAGATAAAAAAAAAATAAAATAAAAAAATAAAATCAGTATTTTACCCCAAGCTTCCACTGGAAGTTATCTCCATTAACATAGATGACTCACGCTGTTAACACAGCAGAAAAGGAATCAATATGGTCAGGCTGCCATCCAACTGCTCTCAAATCCTGCAAACCCCAAATCCCCATATGCTGGCTCCTACAGACGAAGACCTGGCCTAAGCAGACTAAGTGATAATTAAGTGACATCAGTGTTAACAGTAATGACTAGAAATGACAAGATGAAAAGCCCTCCCACATGATAAAGCTGGTAACTCTAAAGCATTCATGAACACGACTGTTCCCAAGTGTACCCCCACTATTATGCCAAAATGATGTATTTGGAGTGTCATAATTAAAACAATAATTCCCAACAAAGTGGGAATTATAAGATAAATGACTGTCCTGAAGTATTAAGCAAACTGCAGTAAAAGCCAAGGATGCTCAATAGTAAGGTCAATTATGGTACAATTATCTGAATGACATTATTGCTGTTATAAAGTCTGTTGAAACTATAAAAGAAACTATAAAAATGGATACAATATGCATTGCAGGGAAATGATCAGGCAGTAATGCTGCTTGGACGGCTGGTGCCAATGTTATTGATGGACATTCCAGCAGCAGAGCTTGGACTCAGGCATGGCTGCAAAAAATACAAAAAATGAGTGCTGTGACTTCTGACACACCATGGATGAGACAGAGAACACCCTCCGGTGAGTAACATGTGGTATGAGGTAGGAGAACCAAGCAGAGAGTTGACAGGACAGAGCATAAGAAACACCCAGGAGAGAGGAAGAGGCAGTTCAGCACAGCCCTCTGAGGCCATGTGCCCAGGGAGAAAAACTGTAACCAAAAGCTGTGCACAGCAAACCTTCTGCAGGGCTCTAACTACATGGCAATACCCATTTGTCAAAAAACAAAAAAAGCATTCATATACATACACTAGTAGGCACAGGTACATTAGTTTTATTAAACTGATGGAGATGGTGTGAAAGGCTGTGGGCTGCTCTAAAAACACCATATGGAGTGTTTTCATAGTGTTTGTGCTCCTGAGGTCACCCACACCTACTCTGCTACTATGCCTTTTTGTTATTATTACTACATTACTATTACTGCTGTTACTACACCCCAGTATCCACTTCAGCCTCACAGATTTTGTGCTCTCTGATTTCACAACATCCCCCCTTTCCCATACTTAGGCAAGCAGATTTTCCTTACCATATCTTTCCCTTTATATGCAGCGGGTCATGATCAGGTTGACACAGGCAGGCAGTAGAGCCTGGAGTGCATCTCTTCCAAAGTGGCTCACCAAAGGAGTGGGCGCAGGTAGCCAAGTATTGCTTCCACATATACTACTGGTCATGACAAGCTTTTAGTATTTTCACCTCCCCTCTTTCCACCTTGTTTCTCTACTTACACAAGCTGAAATCCAACTTCCACTCAGCCACACCGTCATCAGTTTTTGCAGTTTCATTCACTGCCTTTTCCCCGTAGCTGCATTTTCAGATACGAGACAAAGTCTCAGCAACTGTTAGTGAAAAATGCTACTAACCAGGTAGGAAATAACACCAAACAAAGATGGTTTTAGTAATACATGACCCTTTCTGAGCTAACTGGATTGAGTCTGGTAATCAAATAGCCTCGTGCTTGCAGGCCCTTGTCCTCATGGAGGTATTTCAACCACCCCGGTATCTGCTGGAGGGAAGGTATGGCCCAGCACCAGCAATCCAGGAGGCTCCTCGATTGTGTGGAAGACAACTTCCTCTTGCAAGTGATAAAGGAGCTGACAAGGAGAGGTGCCATGCTTGACCTCGCGCTCACCAGCAGGGAGGAGCTGCTTGGGAATGTGATTCTCTAGGGCAGCCTTGGCTGAAGCGATCATGAGATGGTCAAGTTTGAGATTGTCCGGAAAGTGAGAAGAGCGTGCAGCAAGTGCACTGCCCTGGACTTCAAGAGAGCAGACTTTGGCCTCTTCAGGAACCTGCTTAGTAATGTTCCATGGAATAAGCCCTAGGGGGCCAGGGGCTGAAGAATGCTGATTCAATGATCACCTAATCCAAGCTCAGGAGCGTTGCATCCCAGCAAGAAGAAAATGGGGCAAGAGGGCCCAGAGGCGTGCATGGATGGATAAGGAGCTGCTGAGGAAATTTAGAAATTAAAAAGAAACTTACAGAAGTTGAAAGTGAGAGAGGCAGCATGGGAGGAATACAGGGATGCTGTCCAGGAAACTAGGGATCAGGTCAGGAAAGCTAAGGCCCACTTAGAATTGAGTCTGGCCAGAGATGTCAGAGATAACAGAAAGGGCTTCTATATTACTCTGCTCTCGTGAGACCTCACTTGGGGTATTGTGTGCAGTTCTGGTGTCCTCAACATAAAAAGGACATGGAACTGTTAGAACAAGTCCAGAGGAGGGCCACGAGGATGATCAGGGGACTGGAGCACCTCTCGAATGAAGATAGGCTGAGAAAATTGGGGCTCTTCAGCCTGGAGAAGAGAAGGCTGCGTGGAGACCTCATAGCAGCCTTCCAATACCTGAAGGGGGCCTATAGGGGTGCTGGGGAGGGACTCTTCATTAGGGACTGTGGTGAGAGGACAAGGGGTAATGGGTTTAAACTTAAACAGGGGAGGTTTAGATTGGATCTGAGGAAGAAATTCTTTCCTGTAAGGGTGGTGAGACCCTGGCAATGGGTTGCCCGGGGAAGTTGTGAATGCTTCATCCCTGGCAGCGTTCAAGGTGGGGTTGGACATAGCCTTGGATGGCATGGTTTAGTGGGAGGTGTCCCTGCCCATGGCGGGGGGGTTGGAACTCGATGATCTTGAGGTCCTTTCCAACCCTAACTATTCTATGATTCTATGATTCTATGTACGTCGCTAACAAGACAGACTAGGGACAACATGGGCCCTCTCCAGAAGCTATTGGGAGAACTGGCTACCCTGGATTTGGAGAAAGCTGTGGTTCTTAATGACTTCTTTGCCTCGGTCTTCACCGGCACACGCTCTGACAACATCACCAAAGTCTTGAAAGGCAGACGCAGGGGCTGTGAGAAATGAAGACCTTAGACCCACTGTAGGAGAGGATCTGGTCGAGACCATCTTAAGAACCTGAACATGCACAAGTCCGTGGAACCTGATGAAATCCATCCACGGGTCCTGAAGGAGCCGGCAAATGAAGTTGATAAGCCACTGTGCATCATATTTGAAAAATCATGGCAGTCAGGTGAAGTTCCCGATGACTGGAAAAAGGGAAATATAACCCCCATTTTCAAGAAGGGGAAAATGGATGAGCCGGGGAATTACAGACCAGTCAGTCTCACCTCTGTGCCTGGCAAAATCTTGGAGCAGATTCTCCTGGAAGGCATGCTATGGCACATGAAAACCAACAAAGTGGTTGATGACAGCCAGCATGCAGGAAATCATGCCTGACCAATTTGGTGGCCTTCTGTGATGGAGCTACAGAATTAATGGACAGGGGTAGACCAGTTGATGTCATCTACCTGTACTTCCGCAAAATATCTGACACTGTCTTGCATGACATCCTCATCTCTAAATTGGAGAGACATCAATTCGATAGATGGACCACTTGGTGGATAAAGAACTGCCTGGATGGCCACACGCAGAGAGTTCCGGTTAATGGCTCAATGTCCAACTGGAGACCAATCAGTGACAACTGGTATTCCTCAGGGGTTGGTGTTGGGACCGATCCTGTTCAACATCTTTGTCGATGACAAGGACAGTGGGATTGAGTGCGCTCTCAGGACAAAGGGCAATGGGTTCAAACTTAAACAAGGGAAGTTTAGATTGGATATAAGGAGGAAGTTCTTTACTGTGAGGGTGGTGAAGCACTGGAATGGGTTGCCCAAAGAAGTGGTGAATGCTCATCCCTGGCAGGGCTCAAGGCCAGGCTGGACAGAGTCTTGGGAGACATGGTCAAGTGTGAGGCATACCTGCCCATGGAACCTGATGATCTTCAGGTCCTTTCCAACCCTAAGCATTCTATGATTCTGCAATTCTATGACAAACCTTGTGATAATTATTTTTAATACAAACTATGATTAAAATGCGCACTTTGAAGTTTTAGGTAGCATTTTTGCCACTAATTAACTTCATTAATTGCAAAATTAATGAAGTTAATTAGTGGATAAAAGTGTCATAAACCACATCAAAGTCTAGATGTGCAGTGCTGCTGCAAGAGCAACGACATGGCCACAAAGAAGTCCTGAATAAAAAGAATGTGTAGGCTCAGTAGTTTTGGAAACACAAGTGCTCTCAAAAGTTTTGCATGCACAGAAGTATAGGTATGTACAAGCATTATGCATATGAGCACAATTTCTTAAAAAGTATCCGTGTAACTGTTCACACTAGCAATCTGCTTCCCCTGGCGGTACTACTGCAGTATTTAATCTAAGCTAATTAAAAGCATCAAAGTCTAGTTGTTATGAACTGGGTTATAAAATGAGCAATAAGCCGCTACAGTTGTACATGTTAATTCCAGTCATGTATTTCAACACACACCAATTTGCTGGCAAAGCTAAGCAGGCCACAGAGCAGGAGATGGAGATACCTAGTGATCTTAACGTATAACCCTATCAGCATGTGCTATTGTTTCTCCCTCCCCTCCTGGTGCACAGGTGCATGGTGGTGGCAAGAAAAGTAGGTGCTTAAAAGCAATGGTGAGGGCTGCTGGCCAGCCTTTCACAGATGGATTTTTGCAATAAATCCTTTAAAATACAGCTTCTCAAGTAATCGCTGGCTGAAGGACATAACACACATAAGGCCTAATCACTACTGACACTTTGAGGGTCAAAGGATGAAGAGAAGAACCAATGCATCTTAACTACAAGCAGTGAAACAGTAGAGGAACACAGCTGTGAGGCAAAAAATAAAAACAGGTTTAGGTTAATGTATATCTTAGCACAGGCACATGGAGTAAGTGAAATCGAGGAGTGCGGCAAGAATAACAAGCACCCTTCGGTAAGCTAGATAGTTTGAACAAAGGACCTGGTTTCAGCAGGGAACATAAGAAAAAGAAACAGATGGGCAGGATAAGGAGTTAAACGCGTCTGATAGGTTTACAGAAGCTTCAAAGTTCACAGATTACATTTACCATCAAGTCTGCTCTTGTCCACACCTGCCAACTGATAAATATTGAATTTAATTGGTGGTAACACAGCCCAGGCATTGTCAAACATCCTTCCCTCTAATCCACAAAGCAATTCACCTGATCCATTCTCCATTCACCACCCAGCACTTCAATCTCTTCCCCTTTGAACAGACCCCAAACTAAGACCACATGCTTCAGCACACAGCAGAGCAGGTAATCTGGACAGAATGAAAAGATTTGCAAAAAGGTGTTAAGGCCCAAATTGCAACTGGTATGGAAAATACAGTGGGTGAGCCTCAGGGCATGTGCGGGCTGCAAAGGAATTCTGTCCCTAATGATCCCAGAAAAGATAAGCACTCCCAGAGCAAGCCTAGAAATGCTACCAAAGAAATGCTTCTGGCAGTTCAGACAAAAAAAAAAAACCCAGCCAAAATCAGGGGCAAACCTGCACGCTGGTCAACACATTGTACAAATCCCTAAATGTTACTTTTACCAAGATCAGACACACTGAGATGCAGGGGTCAAAGACCACCAAGTTACAGAAACCCAGAAGAACTGAGGGTAAATATAATCCTCAGGAATCTGAGGAACAGAGCAGTGCCAAGGAAATGCAGAACTACAGCTCTCCTCTCCTCAAATATTTATTTGGGGTTCCGATTACAGATCTTTCATGCCATTTCCTTCAGCAGGGACCCAAAATATTTTGAGCAGCTCTAGCAAGAAACAAAAACAGAGAGGAGAGTATTAGGAGTTAACTAGGAAGAAGAAGAGAACACATGCAATCACAGGGTAAGAGAAAAAGCTCAACCAGCTGGACCATTCAATGCAGCAATTTAATTGTGGGCTCACCACCATGAGAGGGAGAGAGCAGGATAACTAACAGCCTGCATTAAAGGCTTTTGATGCAACGATGTGCCACAATGCAAGGAAAGGCAGCAGCACTCCAGCGCTCTCAAAAGGCGATGATGGACACACACAGAAAATTCCCAACATCCCACATATTTACAGAATATTAACACTAATTACATTTTCATAGCGACTGAACTTGAACAAAAACACGCAAAGTAATTTGGGTTTTAGAATAGTAAGAAAACACTAACAAGGGAATGTTTTGTGATAGCCGTTAAAGGCTGTGTCAGTATGCTTTACACTTTGTCAAAAAAGTACCTGCGAGAATCACAAAATCCCTCTGAAGAACAACTGGGTTTTGCTTAGAGCCCTCTTTTCAGACCAAGCATCACAGTAAAACTGTTATCCTTTCTCTTTGCACAGTGATTAAAATGGACTGTATGGCATTGTGCCAAGCTGAACGCAAACATTTTCCTGCAGTGGCTCAAGCCACAGGGGTTATAAAAATCTTGTCAGTACTGGCAACACAGGTTAGGAGGTAAAAACTACACACATCTACGCCTCAGATTTTGCATGCTAAACTGCACTGATTCAACTTCAAGCACTGCCTTCTTCTGGGACAGCCAAGTGGATTGCTTTCATGTGACAGGTCCTAACAACCTTCTCCTGGGATTTGTGTTCCCTCAATTCTTCATTTTGACCAGAATGACATAACCTAGCACTAATTAGCCTTTTTTGTTGCTTTAGAACCATAGAGATCATGTCTGAAGACAGCCCCATGAGACACTCCATTCAGCTGCTTTCAGTCAGGTACTGTACCCTATTTTTAGTTTTGGTTACATCTAATATAGGCTATATTCATGGCAAAGGCATCAGTTTTGAGTTTTCACATTTCTGTTCCCTTCCAATCTATCCATATGTATCAACCCCTCAGAGAAAACCACTTTAATTTTCTTTTCTTCTGCCTGTTTGTCTCGAAAGGATTTTATAGTTGTTTTGCTGGAGAGATGACCTAGGAGATGATAAGAAAACAAAGCAAATTATTGTTTTCAATGAATGCTTCATGAATAGAGCTGATGACCTTGTTCCACACTTTCTGACTTGTTCTCTCCCTTTCCCCATTTTTAATACTACCCATTCCTGACTTGACCAGTAAGAAAGTGATGGGAAAAGAGGTAGTCTTCAGAAGGCTACCACGATTACAAAAACAGCTAGAAGTCAACAGAAACATTCACTCCATCTCCTGATCACCTCAATCGACAGAAACGTATTCCTTCTCAGGTATTAACTAAGAGATTGGCAATTCACTCAACTCTTTCCTGCCACATCTTCTGTGGGTTCTGAAGGGACAATATATTTCATGCTTTTCTATTAGCCTGCATGATTTAGGAAGCCAGAGCCACTGCTAAGCGCCCAGTGAAAACACAGATCTTTATCCAACCAGTCTCCTAACTGGGCAGGTGGATAAAACATGGCAAGGCGCTATTTAATTTTTGCAAATTCCAGTTGATGCTGATTCTAAAGCAACACATTCTCTCAACCATCTATAAAAATGTCTTCCAGAAAGAAATCTTTGAGTGCTACTGTTTGCCTCTCTGCTTAAACAACATCCAAGCCCATTACATCTGCCTCACTTCGTCTACACTCACTCGTGTTCCCAAGATCCTCGTTCAGGAAATTATCCCATTTCCTATTCAGGAAAGCATTCAAGCAGATGCCAGATTTGAGGCACACACTTTGATCTCAGGAAAGTCAAAAGACAGATAAAGAAATCAGAGGAAAGTACATATGTGCTGAACTTTAGATGCCTACTGCACACTACCCTGAATCTGGACCTCAGCCTCCTGCCAAAATAATTGTCCCCCATCTATTTCTTCAAATCAAGGATTCTGGTTAACTGGAATGGATGGAGGAGTGGCGGGAACACAGATCCCACAGTCAGCTTTAAAGCGGTTACATCAGTATGTAATAGCACATTTATATGTACAACACCTACTTTGAAGACTGAAAAAATAAAACACAGTCCTTTCTGCCAGATATTTACATGCATTTCAACTCCTGAACATCCTAAAGCTTTGCCAAGAGAAGCTGCAGTAGCTTTTATTTTTCTGGACTTTTCATTATTTATATTCGACAGTTCATGCTGTTAATTTTTTAGACATTAAAAGCACAATCAAATACTAACTTCAGGCTAGCTGGAAATGTTTTGATGTCAGCAATGAGCAGCTAATACATTTTTAATTCAGGGTAGAGCAGAGGAAAAGCAAAAATCTCCCTCTTGTACTCCCCTCTTACACTCTGCCAAGTAGTTAAGTGTGGTAACTGGCATGTACACACATGACCTTCTGCTCTATTCAAATGAGTTATCTTAGATAATTTGTGACTGCTCTCCCTCATTTAAGTGCTTCATAATACAATCCATCTTTCCCTTTGCTTTTGTTAACAGAAGACTCCAGTAATCTCCCGAAAACAGCATTCTGGCAAGCACTCCTAAATTACGTAATTCACTAGGTTCAACTCTACTGTTACAATCATTTTCGAGGAAGACGGGTATAACACATTATCATTATAGCTATACAATCCCGAGCTGAATTTTCCTTGGCTGAATTCCTAACACTTTAATGCTGAAATTGATCTGTTTTTAAAACATCATGTGAAAGGTTTTTTAAATACTATAGCTCTTTATTTTAAATGGTTTAGAAATGAGGTGGTGGAAACAGGAGATCAAAAAAAAAAAAAAAAAAAAAACCCCAGAAACAACAAATATCAAACCAAAACAAGAAAAAAAAACACCAAAAAAGCCTGACCAAATATTCTTGTGTTCTCTAATCTAGCATTAAGCACATTGTAAAGAACAACAAGCAAACAAGAAGTGTGTTTCCAAACAAACTATTGCAGTGTACAAATTACCCAGCAGAGATGGAGATAACAATACCTATGGTGTGGGTTTAGATCTGAGAAGAAGCTGACATTTCATCAAGGTTGTCTAGGAAACCATTTTAAAAAATTGTTTATAAAACAAAACACAAGATGTTTATTTTGTTTGGAATGTGTCTAGAGAAGCTGGCAAGTAATAAGTTTATTAAAATGACAAGTTCAATGTACTTTTCTTGTTGACTGTAAAAAAACCTCCCTGTGAGCAAGTTAGGAGTGTGGAGATCAAAGGCCTGAGCAGCAGTATAAAACCAGGAGTTACAGGGTTAAGGGAAAGCCTCTCCAACCTTCCTCAATATGGAAAATTTCCTCTAACTACCATTCACTCAAGTGGTGCAACACCAAAGACAAGTATTTTTGAACTTGCTTTGGAGTATGTGACAACACCCATACTTTAATGGACACCTACCCAAGCAGCTTGATTTTATGCACAGCTGGGAATTACTTTGGTTGTAAAGACTGATCCAGATGAGACTGAAGCAGCTAAATGGTGAGACGGCAAAAAAAATGATGCTGGGAGGGATGCATGGGATAACTTGTGATATAGGTTTCTCGGTTGGTAAGGGTTACTGAATCCCAGACTGAAGCAGTTTGTCAGTGCATTTCTTCTTAGTAGCTGCCAAGACCTTGATTTTTAAGGCAGAAGTCAGAATAGCTAGCAAAGTGTTATCTAATGCAAGGCTTGACTACTATGATGATCTCTGCTCACATCATCTTCAAATTTGACATCCACGTAGAGCACATTTATCCTGATGAATGTGGGGATTTTATGTCGAATACACGAACCGCTCCCAGCAAGTTTCTAGCTATAATTTAAGAGGCTGAGTTTTAAGTCACACCACTGTTTACTAACCAACACCTTGGGCTGCTTTGACCAACTGCTGACTCAGTTTCCTTGCAATGTCACCTTGCTTACTGTCATTGATGAGCTAAATTCTGCCCTAAGAGAAAAAGCCTAATTTTAAAGTGAGTCTGCATTGCCACTTCCCACTATGCTAGGGACTGATTCTGAACCTGCCTAGTCCATCCCCCTTCATTACACTCTCTTCCCTGTCCCTTGCCCTACATGTAGGAGGTGAAGGACAGGCCTTCTGTTTTTGCTGTGGCTGGTATGACCATCAGACAGCTCATTGTGCGTAGACTTTTAGTTCTGACAGTAAACGTAAATTTCCATTTAAAGACACCTAGAGCACCAGATGGAGCCCTTACAGTGAGAAAGCGTAACAAGCTCTTTCACAGCAGGCACAATTGTATCCAGAACTCCAGCCCACAGATGGAAATCCTTCATCCCTGCCTACACGCTCTCCCCACAGGGTGCTTTCACTACTGACAAAAATCACATTCCCAGATCCACTTCTGGGGCTGCTCTCTCTGCAGTAGCATTGGTGGAAGCCTGGGAGATTCCTCCAGCCATGCAGCATCCCACACTGGGCACCTTGCTAGCTGGCAGCAGAGCAGCATGCAGACAATGCTGATCCACCGCTGAACAATCTTGCTCCATGTACGGCAAAGCCCTGCTAGCGCGGCTCCAGGCCAGAGGTAATGCCATGGGAAACAGCTCAGGCACAGTGCTGGGCTGCCAGAGCCACGCTGCTGGTGAGTGGCGTGCTACCAAGAGGGTAACATTAGCCAAAGAGATTCAGCACTGCCTGGTGGCATGGTGTATATATGCTGTGCGATGGCTGGGTTAGGGCATGGGGGACATTGCATACATGCTCCCCTTGCCATAACCTTCCCAACAGTGTGGTGGGCTTCCTACGATTCTGCTACATCTACAACCCTCTGTGATATTGAATGATCCATACCACTGAATGCCAAGAAAGGATGAAAATTCAACAGAAGCTTCTCTTCTGAGAACACATGCAGAGATTAAGTAGTCAACTGAAACCAGAATTAGCCCAAAAAGACCAAGCTGGCAAACTAGCTCACACAAGCTATCACCAGAAAGAAGCTTGACAAGAGTCATGCATGGGACTCAAATCCACTGAGAGGTGTTTAAAGGAAAAATGAAGTAAAAATGGATCACAGGGTAATGCTGATGCCTGAGCAAAAAAAAAAAAAATAAACTGGGGAGGTGGAAAACTGTGTTTGTATTTGGGAAATCTAGGTTCAGTAGTCTCTGCTCTTTTGTCTGATTGTGTGAAGTCAATTAAGCCTCTTCATGCCTCAGTTCATTATCTATAAAATAAGGATAATTTCAGAAACCTAGAGAGCATTTCTTTCCCTTTCAGGGTTGTTGTGAAGATTAATGTATTTAAGATTTGGAGGTACTCCAGTACCAGAGCCATGGATCCATTAAATATGCTAGACTGAAATAGAAAAGTAAGGGACGGAGAGAGGAAGGGATGAGGAAAAATAAAAAATAAAAATCAAATCTTCCTCGTATTAGAAAAAAACCACAACTAGATGACAAGAGCAATCCAGCTACTGTAGCAAACTGCCTACACTGAACTCCAGAAACTAGTATGTCTACAAATAATAACTTTAGCCCATTTTTGTTTGCATAAATCTGTATCACACAGACACAGGAAATGTAAAAGAGGAAACACTTCCGCACTGTATGTAAAACTGTCGTTAGCTAAACTCACAAGGCTCTAAAGTCACTACATCTGAGATGTAACTAACTTAATGCTCTTAATTTCAGGAAGAAAATACTGCTGCTGGTTGTTGCTGTTTTTTAAATTACCCACGGGCAACAGAATTAGCCAGGAAATGTGCTACCTGCAAGCCTGGCTTTGAAATTATTTTTCTCAAATTAAACTTATGTATTTGAAATGTGAACAAAGCCAAAGTTGCAACTGCCTAATAAACTCAAAACTTGTACTTTGGAATATGTAAGGCCTTCTCAAAGACAGCCAGATGTCAAATTAAGCTCCCTGATTAAAAAAATGCAGAGCTGGTCTTCCCATCATCACTCTTTTTACTATAGCCCACTAAGTATACAGTGTTTTATTGCTTTGTGCTATGCAGTGTTTGTACTTAGATCACTCCATAAATAAGAAAAACAATCAGGGTGTGTGCTGATCTGATTAAAATACAATGTAAATTATATGCAAAATAGGTGCAACCCACTGGCTCATGGCAAGTTGCCAATAAAGACCTTCTGCGCTGAAGGCTGTGCACCACTGATTTAGGGCATCATCTCCATCATACTTCTACTCGAGTTTCTTTATTTTTCAGTTTCCTACTCTACATTATTGAATGTTCTTTCCCATCTCCACTCTTATTCCTACCTGGATAGTTTAACACTCCATTTTCTACTATCTGGCAGCAGACTACACGAAAAAAATTTTGCACCATGATGCATAATCACTTTGTGATTTGGGGAAGTACAACCCAATCTCAGCCTATGTAGTACACCACTTCTCTCTCTCCTGTTTGCTCCTCTAATCATTTAAAACTATTGTTATGCCAATGCAAATTCCTTCCAGAAGCACTTTCCTGCTCCAGGTCTCGGCTTCCTGAAACTCATGCCTTATCCTGGTAAAGCACAGCTTGGGGCCCTCCTTACAGGTCTGCAAGCAAAGCAGATTAGCCTGAAGAGCTAATTCTGTGTGACCAAGTACAGGGTACATTTCACATGAAATCAGAAAACTATCCAAGCATGAATAAAAAGCACCCAGGCAATGCCGCGGAACATTCACGAGTTATTTTTTTTCTGAATTCACACACAATTTAGAGGATCCAAAACTGGATTTCCCAAATGCTGTGCAGACATGATTATCGAACATTTGTTTTGATTGGGCTTTAAGTCCCTACTTCTCAGAGATTTCTCATTTTTTCTTCATTCAAGGTTGAAATTTGCTATGATAATTTTTTTAGACCCCTGCAGAATTGTTCAGGGTATTCCCCAAGGAGGAAGGCAAAAAAGAACTGGGGATTCATCATGCACAAGCTGATATTTACAGCAACACCACTCCCAGTACATGTTTGCTGGAAATAGCTTGATATTTCTTCGCTTTCTTTTAATATTTGTAGGATTAAAAAGAAATTCAGGCCCTGATCTCATAGTATTCAACATCTGGGCAAAACGCTTCTTGCTGATGTCCACAGGGCAGTGGTCTGGCACAACAAATATAGAATCATAGAATCATAGAATAGTAAGGGTTGGAAAGGACCTCAAGATCATCGAGTTCCAACCCCCCTGCCATGGCCAGGAACACCTCCCACTAAACCATGCCATCCAAGGCTATGTCCAACCCCACCTTGAACGCTGCCAGGGATGAAGCATTCACAACTTCCCTGGGCAACCCATTCCAGGGCCTCACCACCCTTACAGTAAACAATTTCTTCCTCAGATCCAATCTAAACTTCCCCTGTTTAAGTTTAAACCCATTACCCCTTGTCCTCTCACCACAGTCCCTAATGAAGAGTCCCTCCCCAGCATCCCTATAGGCCCCCTTCAGGTATTGGAAGGCTGCTATGAGGTCTCCACGCAGCCTTCTCTTCTCCAGGCTGAACAGACTCAACATGCTGCATCTTACAAGAAACCTTAGCCATGGCAGCAGTAAAAGGCAATTTCTTCCTTATCTCTTTTTGTGCTTCCCTTATCTTATTGCAAGGAAACTAGGAACAATATGGCAACCATAACAAAAGGGGAATAAAGAAAACATGGATGATTGCTCAAAGTGAGTATACAAATATCACTACTACCTTGCTACTTTGGTGTTTGGTTTTAGGACAACCTGAAACTACATGAAAGCAGGCAACAAAAAATCCCTGCATGTGACAACTTCAGTGCTCTGAAGTCCTGTGGGTACCTCAGATACCATCAGATGCACACATGACAGCAGAGGCAAGGAATACGTTTGTGTGCCTTCAGATAGCAACAAAAACCCATGTCTTCTCCTTTCATCGCAGTGGTGTCTTCACCCCTGTGATCTCTCTCTGCCACCTTCCAGTTGACCTGCACTCTGAGGTTGACTTCTACAAGAAAGCTACAGCCAGAATTAGAAATCTGAAGCATCTCTCCTGCCAAGTGTTAAGACCTTCCAGATCATACACTAACTTCCTCCATGACCAGCCAAAGTAACCACGTTTCACAACACATTAAATGCGTTAAGGGTCCCAAGCAAACAATGCTCAGGCTCAAAATTCAAGAGCCAGAGATGGTCAGAACACACTTGCATCTTCTCCAGGGCCAAAACTGCCTTTTCAGGGAAGATATCCAAAAGTGACTCTATTCTTCTGCTTCTGTTCTTTGCCATCCCTCAAAATGGATCTGAAAAGAAAGGCCAGCTGGCAAAAGAGAAGCAAGTGACAAAACCATGAGTCAGACAGAGGTAAGAAGGTTAAGTCTCCAGGAGCCAGAAACCACAAGGATAGGCATCTTAGACATGTATTTCTAAATGCCTTCTCTCCTTCTTCTCTTCCTAAAAGACTAAATGCAAAATGAAACCATCTTAAAGAAGGACAGCAGCTTCCCCCCTGTGCTCAATCATTCCAGTCACACTATGTTGTCCAGTAACCTGCATTGATAATTCCTCATGAATAAAATGCCAACATTATCATCCACAGCTATGTTGTTGACATGCTTTTGCTATTTCACTAAAAATACCATTAATTTTCTGGCTTCACAACAGCTGAGCTACTTCCCATTTGAATATACAAAAGAGTATTTTGTTTAAACCAAATTAAAAACGTTCCAGTAAATGACTTCAATTTTGCTGGCTATACTACTTAGTGTATACTGCTCTATTTAATCCTCTCTTTTCTTAACTCTACGCCTTCAACCTCCCCCTCCTTTTCTTTCTTTCAATTTTTTTTTTTTTTCCTTTCTCCCCTTCCCTCTTTATACTTAATCCTTTCATGCCAGGAACTGGATTTGCCCAGCAAGGCATCCACAGCTTCAAAAACGTGGTGCCAAAGAGTTAAGGCAGAGGTGAAATTGCCTCTTCTCTGTTTTCATTCACCTGTTTGCCAAAACATATTTAGCAGTAAGGAAAGGAAGGGAGAGGCGAGGGGGAAGCACACAAATGCTGAGTACACCTTCCGTTCCCCATCTAGAGAAGTGTCAACATTTCCCATTTAAGTCAGAATGAAAACCACCATTACTGCCAAGCCCTCCTGGCATCGCACCACTTTATTCATTCCCATTTGTATCTAATGCTTTTGTCAACAGTTCAACAAAAGTCAAAGCAAACAACCAACTACAAACACTGGGGGTAACAGCAACAAGCATGAATCCTTCACAATTATCCAGCCCAGCTGCTCAGTGCCTGTCCAGGCTGCTTTCATTTACAACAGTGTCAACAAAAAGCTGAAACCCAATAACTAGGTGGGTCAATACTACCACTGTAAAACCTCCAGCAAAGGAAATGCTATTCTCCTGCTTAACTGCTTCAGCAAACATGCAGAATAATTCAGTTAGATAGACAAGTGCTTGCCTAATCATTTGTTGTGTGAATTATTCAAGGCTTTCCCCTTAAACTACTAAATGATGGCTCTTCAAATATTTCTGAGGAACCACCAGATGTTTGACAGGAGAAAAAGAAACATTAGGCAAATTCTGACATAACAGAGGACAGTGGTAGCCTACAATCCTGGAAAGAATAAATGTTCAGAGGATTAATGCTGTCCTACACCTTGCTTCTTTCGTCACTATAGAGAGCAAACTGCTTTCAGCATATAAGAGCTAGGCATGCCTCAGTCTCTCAGGTGCCTGATCTGTATACAGCATAATCAAGGCTACTGCCTATGATTTTTTGTCCTCTTTTTTTGTGCAAGTTATAAAAGAGTTCTCTCCAGAGAGTATGTAAAATGTGGATAAAAATAAGCACTGCAGCTAGTCAGCTGGATGCAGAGAGGAAACATGCACACATTCCCACACCTCTTTCCCCCTCTGCTCTCCAGCTCCCCTGAAGCCCCCCATGCTCATTTGATCTCCTCTGAATCACTCACCTTAGCGTTTCTTTCTCTCCAGTCACAAGATGAATTGTTCACATGCTTTTCTCCAGAGGTTTCGCAAGGGTTCATGTTTACACTTTCAAAAAGCAGGGCAAACCAGTCATATAGCACAGAACTAAGCATTACATCTTTTACTTCAATTGCCTCTTTAGTCTGGGAAACAGCCACCTCCAGATGTCTGCTTTCTCATTTTTGTTGGCTTTTGTCACAACCATATCATTGTATTAACAGATTATTTTTAAACTTCAAGTAAACTTTCAGAAAACAGGCAAATTAGATAACAACTGGTACTTGTTTTGATTTAATCTCACTATTGGCAAGAGCAACCCTGAATATGAACAAATGTTTTTCCCAAGACCAGTTATATAGACATCATACTGTAGTGCTGGACTTATACGTATCTTGAGCCAGAACACAAATATCTAATACATTTCAAAATATTTTAATTTTGACATCTACAGTAGCAGTTCTGCATACTGAATAACCAGCATTCCAGAGATAATTCCTGACAGTTTTAAGACTCAGCAAAATAGCAAAAGAAATTCTGTCTGTATGTCAAATTGAAGCACATATTTTTATTTTTACAATTAGAGTCTGTAACATATTTTGTTTTAAAAACAAGTGGTTTTACAGTGATTGCTCTGTAGCAATCTCTCAATCTTGGGAGTTGCATGTTGTCAACATAAAGAGCCTTCTTAAATCAAATAGTTTTCTTCCTCTTTCTGTCTAAACCAGTTATAAACACTTGCCTACTACGTAGCTGCAGCTCTGTCACTGTGATCACGGCAGCTGTTGGTACCCATTTCAGCCCTACTCCACTTGGTGGGAAACTTCACTTAAATTTACTACTATAAATAAAACTTGCAACACTAAGTTTATCAGGATGAGCGGGACTGTTTACAGTCATTAGCAGTATCTGCAAAATGGTTTAGGTCCCTGGAGACCAAAGGCAACATAGAGAGGTACTATAGCACAGAAAACATTTGATATCAGAAGGGCTGAAACTTGCACAGTTTAACTGGGAAAAACCTGCACAGCCGGATGCTAGATACAATAAAAAGAACAGGGAAGAGACAACACCACAATAAAAATGTCTCCTCTTCGTCATTCCCTGAAACAGGAAGGGTCCAAAAATGGCACCTCCATCCTTCACCATGGTTGAGGTCAACACAGTTACCAGAAAACCTTCAAGAGGCATGCAGGACTCCTAGAGGTCTGTTAAGCACGTAACTGCTTTCAAATACCTGAAGTGTGATATAAAGCTTTTAGGCTACCTAGATGGCAAGCATAGAGTAGTTTTCATAAAGGCACCAAACTGACCCTGAACAAGGCTGCCTTTTTGCTGAAAGCAGGGCTGCCTATGCTACTTTAACGCTACTCTAACGCCAATGAAGCACCCTGACAGGGCTCTTGGAAACACGCCGCACTTCAAGGAATGGCAGAAAAAGGGTTTCTCTCACCCTACAAGGTTACTGCAATTAATTTTAAAGAGATTATTCTAAAATTATTCAGACATTGAATTCCTTTCATATTTTGCAGTATGGGACAGCAAAGCTCATTACAAAACAGTATTTGCAGGTCATTGCAGGAAACTTTTTTCTCGAAGCAGGGGATGAAAAGCAAGACATCCATTTCCTCAAGGGCTAAAATAAATTGCAGATGGGTATTTTTAAAAGAAATAGAGAGGTGAGAGAGAAATACAACATCAACAGGTATGGTTTCAGCAAACTTATCAGAGACGGACAAGAAATATAAACACACAGCTGTATTTACTGCAAGCCAAAAACAATGATTTCCTCCACTATCACAAAACAAAGTTTCATGCTATTTAGGTCAGCACTGGCTTTCTAAGTCAATGGAAGCAGTAATTTCTATATAGTCTGGCCACTTAGTTATTAAAATAAAATGAGCAAAGGACTCAGAAATATGATGCTCTAGCAGCCAAGTTTTGTACTGTGTGTGGTCTGTGCCAAACTTAAACCACACGGCCCTGCAGATGACCCTTTTTCTGGGGGTAGCTGTGCTCAGAAGCACCTCTCCTGGCCCTTCCATACACCTGCGCGGCATGTCTGCAGCACATATCAGGACACCACCAGCAAAATTAGTGTTATTATTTACTTTGTCCTGGCAAATAAACACATCTAAGAAAATACAATATGTCCTCTTTCAAAAACTAGAGTGGCTTGAAATACACCAGCTTCTCTGCATACAGAAGCTACAACACACTGCTCACCCTGCGAACAAAAAAGGGAACAAATTGTGTTGAAATTCTTCCGTTTTCCCTCCCCTCTACCCCACTTACTCATAAGTACATATTAAGGAAACTCCCACAGCTGCTTTCACTGCCTCTTGAGAGCCAGAAAAACAGAGGTACAGCTGTGCCTGCTAATATTCGTATGCAAACAAACAGCATCTGACTGGCTGCAACACCTCACTTAAAAGCACCTCGGTACCTTTTGATAAGCTTGTAGCTCAGAAAGAAGTGATACAGAGCAATCTGCCATCCTCTTAACGCAATTAGCAGATTAAAGCGGCATTTCACTTCCAATACTCCATTAAAACACTGACTGCATCCAGCCTTCTCTGGTGATATGGCATACTCGGTGTTCCCCCTACAGTCTTCCTGGAGACTTGGTAGAGCATGCTGGGGTGAGCCCAGCGCTTGCAGCCAGCAGCCAGCACAGCTCCCGGAGCTTGGCATGAGATGTGTGGAGACGAGGGAAAGGAAACGCTGCACACCAGCTAGGCTGATGGTGGGAAGCTAATGACCCCCACACTGGTGCGCCCAGTAATTGCTCTGGGAGGCAGTGGAAAAACTACTGCCCCTGGGATCTGCCTCTCTCAAGCGGCCAGGTTGTCTGTCACACTGCTGATTCTCGTCACACGTCTCCATTCTGCAATTTGAATGAGGCCAGCTACCCCTCAACTTCTCCTTTCACAGCAATCCGGCGAGAGCGCAGCATGGGAGTGAAGAGGGTCCAGTAAACTGCAGTGTGGACATGAGAGCTTATTTCACTTCTCCCCTTACGTTACTTTTCTTTCACAGCAGGCTGGCAAGCCCAATAAAGCCTCAAGTTAGGAGAAAATCTCTTTATCCGTCCCCTCATGCACCCAAAAGCAGGCCAATAGCATCCCATCCAGACCTCATCAGGCTGACCCTTTCCACCGCAGGAAGCGCTGCTGGAAGGGACCCAGGTGCTCGGGGTATCCCAGGGAGACCCTCAAGCTCGGCCCCCAGCACTGCTGGCCAGCACAGCCCCAAGGAAAGAACAAACTAAAAAAGATTAATTCGCAGATGTTCATGCATTTCACACACAGGGTGCCCTGTGGTCCGTTGCCAAGGCAACAGGAGACCACCAGTGCGCGCTTTATTGGCTTTATGAAGTGCATCTCAGTGGCTATAGTCCGAGAAATGCTGCATGATAATCATCAGGCTTTTCAGAAGCCTTGTTTTGTGTTTATCCACATTTAACCCTCTGAGTGTTATTAAGAGCATCACTATGCAAGTCTGGCGCACCAAGGAGAGTAGAGATGGGGACAGCAGGGACACACACATGGTCTCTGCTTCCAGCCTAGAAATCCTGGAAAATGCATCCTTGGCACCTGCTCCTGCCTGCCCAGCACTGAAGTTCTCAGTCACAGGACATAGATAAGCTGGTCCCCAGGCTGCAGCAGTGCAGAGCTCAGCACAGCGGGACCTGGGGACAAAACTGACCCTGTCAAGTGCAGAGGCAATACAAGTGTCACATTAGACTAATACACTGTATATCCACAGCAGGCACAACACGTTTTCTCAGTAACTTCGAGAGAAGGGATTAAAACAAAAAAAGAAAAAAAAAAAAAAGCGGCCCACCAACTTCCTAGACACATTATGATAAAAACCACATTCTTAATTCAACTCCCAGCAGTTGACGCCAGCCACACCGAAACCTCTACTACAGACATCCAAAGCTGGGGCCCCTGTGAAAAAGGAAAGTCCTGTGTCCAGATGATGCTCTGTCTCACAGCGCCATTGGCTACAACATCATTTATGAAATTCACACAAACAAGACAGAGAAATAAGCTGCCCAGGACTCTGCAGCTCCACCCCCCACCGCCTGCTTCCCCCCCTCTCCCCTCTCCAAGCAGGCAATGGGCATCTCCTCCAGCTCTCCTCTCACTGGCTGAGGCAGGGCAGAGGATGGATGGGGGTTAAAATCACAAATGCCACAATGCCTCAAGCAGCAGCAGCAGTCAGTGCCAACATCAAGTGCTAATCCAGCAGGAGAGGAGAAGAGAGGGAGAAAGCAAGGGTGGCAGAGGGGATCAACAGAAGAAATGGCTTGCATTCAGGCTCACAGGAGAAAGAGCATGCAGAGACAATCATTTCCTGGGAAAAGCTAAAGCCTAACGAGAATTTACTCTGTCTTCTTTATTCAGACAACCAACCCTTTTGTCGCAGGGACTTCCTGAGTGACAGGAACCCAGGGCCCCTTAATAGGATTTCCATATTATTTCCAACACCTGCCTAGAAGTTATTTGTTTACATTGAAGGAGCTGAGATTCTCAAATCAGACATCTGCTTCTGGTTCAGGCATATCTTAGGAAACCATCTAGAAAGAAGCTTTGTTGCTATGGAGACATTTTTATTTTTCTTCTCTTAGTTGACTGGAAAACATTAGCATTTCCAGCTTTTTGTTACTCAAAAGGCCAAATGTCGCTCAAGAAAACACAGAACTTTTCAAATTGCCATGCAGAATAGGCTAATCGAGCTTTAGATATTTAATTAATCATTTGACTCAATTAGAGCTGTACCAGAGAGAGGCGGGAGACACGGTCTAACTTTCCCGCAAATTCCCCTCAATGGCTGATTCCTGCTGGCCAGCCTAATTGCTTCTTCCCTCAAAGCGCAGCTAAAACTTTGTAATTCATGATGCATTAAACAATCTTGCATAATAACTTGGGAAACAATCAGAGTACTCATTTCTTTCATGTTCTTCTAAAATCAGCCTAAGAGACTGACAACACTTTGACTAGGAATATGATTCTTTCCCAGTCCCAGGGAAGAGACATGAAGAGCAATACAAACATTAAAACAAATATTAACCTACTACTAGCATTCTGTGACTTTAGCCAGAGGACAGAAACTCTCAGCACAAATCAACCCTGACACTGGCTCCAGAAAGTAATCTGTCCTTCTTCCCTCCCTTTAGCAGTTACCAGCATGCCTGAGGAATCCACTGATTTACATAAAAATAAGGGATGTTTCAAGTGGCTTTGGATCTAAGGGTCTGAAAGACAACTCAAAATCAAAATGTTAAGTGCTCAATGCAGCAACAAAAAATTTGGAGAAAAGCAGCTATGTAGTTTGTGTCCCACTTTGACAAAAATTGGTTAAGTATTGTTTATTTTCTCCCACTACTTTGACTACCAACTGTTTAACCCGACCACAAAAATGCTCTTCATTCCAGACACATTCACTGTGAGTAAACCGGTGTAAGCCATGAATGTCAGCATCTGAAGCATGATTTTAATCACACAGACTTACAATAAGGAGAACTTCAAAAGCGGTAATAAATTAATTCCCTCCTTTACTTCTTTTTCCCCAGCTATTACATTGTCAAAGCCTTTGCACTGGAGAAGACCTTTCCACCCACTTCCTCACCTCAGCAAACTTCCTCTTCCTACTCTGTGACTTGAAGGCATAATCCTGTGTTATCAACATCACCGTCTGCTGCCACGGGAATAATCAGACATCCCTGTTCAGGTTAGAAATTACAGCCCATGTAAGTGTTTGCTGCCTTAGTGAAGAAAGCATCTGGAGAGAGAACATTTGAGTTACCCTAAATCACGAAGTAGCAAAATGAAGTTTGACAGTGAGAAGCACTGCAGAAGTTTGTCCAAATGTTGGCACACCACCAAGTCAAGAGTCACCCTGCGGTAACTTGCAAAAGGATGCAAGGTAAGAGGCCAGCATACAGTTAATAGACAGAAGTGGGAAAAAAGCCACTGGGTAAAGGAGGGGAAGCCATGAAACACGGCAGAGGCAGATAATTTTTGGTACCAGAGTACATGGTGTTACTTTTGTGCAAATACTCTACACTAAATTAAAATTCCCAGACAACCTCATTAAAAAGGCAAATTATATGACACTGAATGAAAGAAATGTAAAACTCAGTTCGGAGGGGACAGGGGAGGGAGGAGAAGGGGAAAAAGTAAGAATAAAAATGCACCAGAAGGTATATGCCCTCATATACCTCAGGTTCAGTTTCGTGTTCTGAAAGTCTGTTAAAAACCACCACGCTTAGATGTTACAAATCTAGCCATGAAAAGGTTATTAAGAAAAAAAAAAAAAAAAAAAAAAAAGCTGTGCCAAAAAATCAGCTCCGTAAGATAGACTGAGACAACAAACAGGGCCCTGCTAATTAATATTTGCTCTGCTTCAGTAGCCAGTTACTGGACAAGACTTCAACAAACAGGCGTGTCTCACCCAATCACATCATTAATCCATTCACGTTCACCCCCTGAGGACCAACTATGCCCCACAGATATTTATTCATCTGTTCCACAAACAAACAATTACAACACATTTTCTAGAATTAGGGCACCTGTTACATTAACCACAGCTTACACGCCCAGAGACATATATCAATTAATACTGAAAAAATTAGTATATCACAAGCCAACAGAAATTACTTGCATTTTGATAACAGTACTCCCAAAAAACCCATGAAGATCAAAACCACAACTCTTGTGGAACAAAGCTTAGTTCAAATATGCTAAGTTTAAAACTACCACTTCATCATTATGGAAAGCAAAAAGCATCTAATGCCTCATTTCCAAACAGAGAAAGGCAGGAGCAAAATCCATGACATGAGTGTGAAACGTCTGAATTTCAACAAGTCTGTGAACTGTTTTTCAGGTGAATGTTATTACAGTGGTAAAGTATTAAAATGAAATAAATTTTGTAAATTTCTTAAGGTGTGTAACAGGTAACTACGTTTCTTTGGCTTGTTTAATGCACACTGAATGAACACGTGGTGGAACACTCATGACACCGGAGGAAGTCTCATTTAAAAGAAAGCTGACAATTAAGATAAAGTCCACAGAAGTAGACCATTGGAGCTTACGTGGTGTTCCTCTACCAGCAGAAGAATAAAGTCTGAGCAATGTAACTACATTTGGTAATATCCCACAGTCTTAGACGTTGGGCATTTTGATTTCAAACTACCTTGTTCTTTTCAGAAGCATTACACTCCTACTTTTAATTTAAGTATCAAATTACAGCTGCAGGAGTAAGCTGCTTACTCTTACTTACATACCAAATGAACAGGGGTCTAGAAACAGTAGCGGCTAGCAGCTCAAGCAGCTAAATTGAGAACTGGAGCACCTGCCACCACAAATGTAAATGGAATGTGGGAATCACGCACGCCCACTTTCCCTGTATCTGCCACGTGTAATTACTAACTTTCACACAGATTAAGGCAAAAGTAATCTTATTGCTAAACCCCCTTGAATTTTCCCTGACAGATTTCTCACCAGCATGTTGGACCTAAATTCACCACAAAACTGCATTTGATGTCTTATTTCAGAACCTTTATACATTTTTTTTCCCCCAGAGGAATCTCAAACAAGTTATTTTATTCATGCCACAAGGCCTCATCTTTTAACTATTGGCACTTGCTGCTGCTTAAACAGTAACCCCAGCATCAAAATGAACAGCCCTCACGGTATAGGCAAGTCTTACTATGAGCAAGGTCTCTTCCACAAATCATTTACAATTCACACTAAAAACACAAACAAACAAACAAAGGCAACACTCCACCATTATAAAGAACACAGATCTGGATTAACAACAGATGAGGTAAAAAGGTTACATGAGCTGAATCCTGCACATGGGGCAGCGATTCACAAAATTTTTCAGTTACACACGCGGGATCATCCTGGCTACCCTGGGCAGACATCTGGAGGCTCCTTCAGTGCAGCTGCCACAATGAGAGCCATGGGAAGCGACCTCGAGCACTAAGGCTACTTTCTGCCAGGTGGTGCTTTTGCACACAAAATGCTTCTTCAGCTTCTCCACAAGGTATGCTTTAAAGAAGGCACTCTGTTAGGGACCAGAGAAACTTCTGCCACATCTGTCTGAGAGAGGGTGCCAGGGCTGGGAAGAACAACATGCCTCCTGCGCCAGCAGTTTTTGCAGGAGGTGGAAAAATCCTTGCAGGGTGCAATTACTGAGCAAGAATCCACTGCAGAATAATACCTTTTTTTTCGTTCTAGACAGAGAAGTTTTACCGCTTTGAAAAGGGGACACCCTAAGTCTCCTGTGAAAAGCTGTTAACTGCAGAGCTGTTTGTCTCTCTGTCTAAACACATTATACTCCCTCACAGCCCTTAAGCCAGGGTTGCGCTCTGAGCACAGCCCTGCACTTGCCACCCTTCCTTTTCCTTTGTCCGCTCTGCAGCCTTACCACTGCACAAAGAGTGCTCTCATGACCCAGTTTATCGCATCTAGAGTTTTCCCACACTTCGAACTTTGCAAAGGATTTGAAGGATTGAATCCAAGCCAAAAATCAAAGAGTTCCCAAAGCCCCTCTTCATGGAGCTTGCTGCGCTGATGCTGATCTATTATTTAGGAATAGCTCCTGGACAAACTCGCATTATCTGTAAGGTGACTACCCGGCTTCAGCCGTGAAGTACTCACTACTCCAGGGAGGTGTTCAGAAGGATGTGAGCCTAGTCTGGCTTACCAGGCAGAAAACAACACATTTAGAAGAGTGAGGCAAATTCTCTTTTTCCCTGTCCAGAACCAGGAGAAGGATCAAGACCAGCACAGTGAAAAGACAGCAAGTTTCACAAAGACAACTGCCCAGCAAATCCAAAAGCATCAGAAGCAGCGGCAAGAAGTGGGACACTTCAGCCAAACTCCTTTCTTTGTGGAAATGGGTAGGGTATCTTTGTTATCTTGATAGTACACTAAACCATAAATTTACACTTTATGAGCTATTCTAAAATCTGCCCTGCTTAATAATCTGTATAAGCAAGAAAACACTTTAAAGTGTCTCTCACAATTAAACCCAGGCACAACCTTCTATAAATCAAAATTTTGCTACCATATCAAAACGTTACACTGGGGCTGTATAACATTGCCCATATCCTCATTACATGCTACACTAATTACTACCAGCAGACTCAGAATTTTCTGCACATTAGAGGCTTTTAGAGGAGCTATAAAAAATTTCAGGCACCATTAATTTAAATTTGTATTGAAATTTCCTTTTGACAGATGGCCAAAAATTACTTACTATTTAGAGTACCAAAGCTGCCTGTTTGCACATTGGAAGAGGAAAGGGAAAAATTAAAAGCAAGAAGAAAATCTATGTCACGTTCATTACCTGTTAAGGAGTATCATCCTGCATGAATAAATTATTTCACACAAGCACACAGACTCTAGCTGCTGGCAACTGGCACGTTCTGGCTGACAAAAACCATTTCAAGTCACAGACCAGACAATCATAAAAAGCCTCTCTTAACCAGGAACCACTTAAGGGAGGACAGATCGATTGAACAAGCAACTAACTGCTACTCCGGGCATCACTGAAAACATTTAAGGAAATTAGCAAACTATTTCACCTTGCAAAGCTGGCAGCATGCCCCAAAATGCTGACATACAAGCCAACTCACATTCCGAACACCATGCTAGACAAACATCTACTTATCATTTTGAAGTAAATTGGCGCAAAGCAGTGACGCCCGCCTCTCCCCCTGGAAGCCGTAAGAATAACAGCACCTTTTAATCATTCCCAGACAAAATCAGCCTTTTTGGTATAAACACTGCATGTAACACCCATGCCAGCATAAACACCCCAACATCCCACAGGCCTTACAGAAACATGACTAGCAAATTTTGATTAGAAAAGTCGATCAACATATACTAGAGCAGTTCTCCTCATACACCTTCTTGAGTAAAATGCTTGTGGTTCCAACTGTACAGGTATGCAAATGTGCTAAAAAAACCAGGTGGGTTTGTATTCCCACATTTAGGTATCTGCCTGACTTGTGCTTGCATGTTTGAGTGCAGGGAAAAAAAGAGAATGGACTAAACCTATCTGTTTCACAGTGAACAGAGGGTGTTTTAGGGAAATCATCATTAATCTGCACCCGGCAGTGCCACATAAAGCAATAATTCCAGTTTCTAGCCCTCATGACAAGGAAGCTGAAGTGAAATCTGATGCGCTGTTGTCTTATGTCAGTAGATAGACAGCTTCAGTGCCTCTGCTGCTCACAGTAAAACCTGACAGTTCCTGTCAGCTCCTGGTTGTTATGCAGAACCCTGTGGGTAATAGCAAAACTGACAACCATCAGCTCAGTTGCGCTTGGCTGGGACATGGCAGAGTTGCCAGTGGCAGAATGGGCACGCTGGGGAAGGCTGTGGGGAACATTCCCACCTGGAACTGATGGAGAAGCAAAAGCACAGCCCCTTGTGTGGCAGTGCCAGCCAGACAGGTCCCTGACTGGGGCAAAGCCCATGTCCTGCACTATGCTCCTCCCAGAGCTGTAGAGGGCACACCAGTTAACATCTGACTGGCAAGCTCTGGGTAATCTTGTCTAATGCACCCAAGACTCACGTTGTGAACACCTCTTCTACCTCTTCCTGAAGAAAACACCGTGAAAAACTTGACAAATATGTTGCAAGCTCTCAGTAAGGTGGGCACTGGTCTTGCCCTTTGTAAGGGAAACTTATCTTTCATTTCACACTGACCATCACCTAAAAAGGGTCCTGAAAATTGTGCAAGCCACCCATGCTCCACTCTGTAACTACATCCAGCTATCCAGACCTGGGCATGTAACTGTGTAGCTGGCAACGACTGGGTCTTCTGTAAGCTAGGAAACTGCCAGCGGCAGTGAGAAAAGCAAACTAACCCAAGAGAGGGCAGGGCCAAGATGTACCTCCCCACTTTCAGCATTAAACTCCTAGGAGCCTCTGAGAGGCTCTGGGGGCTATCCAGTAGGTCCTAGCGTTCAAGCACACACGCTGAATTGTATTCGCATGCATCACTGAATGCCCAAAATTACATGAGCAGCAAGGTGTGTATTAAAGCTACTTATAATACTACCATGCACAGTATGGTGCACACACAGATGCTGCAGAGTCATCCAGAACCTGAAAATTAATTCCTGGAAAAGGAAGGCAGAATTCTCAGCGCAAGTACCACCTTTGTCGGTCCACAGAACAGCAGCTCTCTCCTCTCAACTGCTTTGGCAAGGACAGCAGGCAGGCAGCACCCCATCACTCCCATGTGAGCAACAGAACTCTCCTTCCACAACTGCATCTTAAGGATGTATCAGAATTACAGTTTACAGCCTCCAAATGACTTAAAACTACTGGCTAATTCTTTGTATCTCAGAAGCTTGGGCAGAGACCCTGGGCAGCCCTTTCCTTATATTCAGGAATAGCCCCCTAGTGCTGTTCCAGCAAATTGCCTAGAATCCCACCTGCCCCACTACCTGCCACTTTCTAAGTGTGACAGACTACGCAGGGCTCTGCTAGTAAACACGAGTATCACAACCCAGTTTCACTTTGTGACTTTTTCCACCACCCTGGGCCATGCTTCAGAAAACTGCAGTGTGCAGCTCTTCTGAGCCGCCTCCTTCACTTATGAAATGGAGTCCTACCTTGATGGAGTCTCTGTCTGCATGCAGAGCAGCCCCCGTGCACAAGGAGGGAAGGAGGCGGTGGCAAAGAGAAAGAGAACAGTACTAGTTAGTTTACATAAAATTATACATTTATCATACTTGGAAGGAAGAATCCTGATGTCTCTTAAATAATAAATTGCACAGATGTTAACTTTTCTGTACAGTTAATTATTAATACTCTACAGCCACATTTATAAAACTGGATTTCCAGCATTTGAACATAATTCCTGGCAACTACTGAGCAATAAATACTGACATAATTAGCGTGTGAATTCTTGTGAAAACTAGGTTTTTTTTTACCTCCCCAACCCCATTTTTTGGTTTTCTTCATTTTAAGAGGAAAGTTTAAGAAAAAAAAAAAAAAGAAGAAAAGAGGAACGGATGAAAGCACGCACTCAAGTGGCAATGCCTACCTCTTTGGTGATCGTTATCATGGTGCTTCTTCTCGTCTTTAATTGGGAGGTGTGACTGCCCCCCAAGCGCACTGGACAGTGCCAGAAGACCAGCACTGCTGCCAATGGGTGGGATGGCGGGAGGCTGCAAGCCTGAGGGGTGTGGAGTGAGTGGCACAGGAAGACCATGTCCATGTGACAAATGCTGGGCCTGGAGTTGTTGCTGCTGTGAAAAAGGAAACACAGATATTGAATTTGTTTGGAGAGCTGGGGGCTGTCCAATTGTACAGAAGTACATCAAGCGCGATGGATCAGATAAACAGATGCAGTTGACTGATACAGGTATCAATTCCCGTCAACATCCTGGCATTTTAAAACTGCCCATATGCTTGGACACAACACAACCGGTAAACTTCAGTATGAACAAAAAGAACAACAACAACAAAAGGAATAAAGGAAAGGCATTTTACAGTTTTGGTGAAATTTTTATTTCTCTGACAGAGGTATTACATTTTACTCTTCCTATCTGAAGTGCACCACATACACGTCTAATCAAAACATATGTAACTATATAAAAGCAGCTAAATATTGAAGAAAAAAAAACTGAAAATTGAGAAAATTAGTGTTAAACAGTTCTCCCAGCGCCACTGCACAGCATGCAGTGAGAGTTAATTTGAAAGAGAAAACCTGAATTAACAATCCAGAAACAGAAACTGGCTGCAGCCACCGTTTTAAGCCCTTTAAGTGTCCTCAGCGGTACTTCAGCAAATTACTAAAGAAAATCTAATGTAGCAAGGCTTGGGTCTTCCTGTAGGCTTGCTCAATAATGCTGAAATAATTGGGCACTCTGTGCACGTTTAGTGATGCTTGAATGAAAAGCTAGAGGCCTGCCCTCATACTCTTCTCTAGCTGCTGACTCTGTGTTGTGACAGGTTTATTTGAGTGGGACTGTGATGCATGCATCAGTAACCGCGCTGACAAGAGTTTAAAGTCATTTTTACCAGTACACTGGCAACACATACAGAAAGCCCTTGAGAGGTTCGAATTGGAGTGCTTGACCTCAACCAGGGCTGCATCAAGCTCTGTGCTATACTAACCATTGTGGGGTAGATAGATTGTTTGTTGCTACTCTTAGGGAAGGCAGGGAAAACAAAAGCAAATAGGTGAAAGAAGTTGTGCTAAAATACCCCAGGAGAGATCTGTTCAGGTCTAAGGCTTGCTCACTAACTGTCCAACTAATCTGTGTTCATACAGTAACTAGATTAGCTCTGAAATTTCCTTTTTGTTTTCAAGCAGTCACTGTTCAAGACTCAGGGTAAACTGAATCAGAAGTCCTCTCGGATTGTTCTCTCCTCCCTGCATGTCTGCATACAGGACTTTGGAAGAAGAAGAAATAAAAACTTAACTTGCTTTGCATAAAAAAATCCATTTTAAATTCAGAATTGACAAGATTCAAGTCCTACTTTTGTTTGATTTTCATTTGAACCTAAATTCACTCTCCACCTTGCAACCCAGCTCTTTATTCTATCAAGAGACAATACACTGTTCACTTGCTTTTTCCCCTCCTTTTCCTAGCATGAACCTTTAGGTAAGGGTGAGCTGAAAGTAAGATTGAGAGTCACACTGAGCACGCTAGGTAATTCATGCGGCACACTGCACACCCGCCTCCCTCAACAACCCCCTATGAAAATGCAGATCATTCTCTTTCTCTTCGAAATACAAGCCAGGCAGCAGAATCGGACTGGTGGTGGCATGAACAAGTCATCTGACCCGGATCAGAATGAGGGAAAGGAGGGGAATGAACCAAACGGAAGGTGAGGGGGAAAAAAACCCAAAAAGAAAGGAAGGAGGGGAGGCAAATGGAAAACAGACAACAACAACAACAACAACAACAAAAATAGAAAACTGGAATATTTTTCTAGGTGTAATCCTTTCCACCTCAATCCATTCCCTGCTTGCGATCCCACACCATTCCAGCAGGTGCTCCTTCTTGTACAAAGTATCAAGCACATTTTGCTTGCTGGATGCTTTTATGGAAGATGCTTCACGTCTCAGATTTTTTAATTAACTACAACAAAATGAAGCAAGAGCCAACAGTGTATTGTTTAGCTTCAGGGTTGGAATGCGGCTGCCTTGCAGCAAGGGAACAATCTCGCATGCCTGATTTGGGGAAGGGGAAGGAGGACAGAAAGTGAAAGAAAGGAATGGACAAAATAATCTGTGTTCTGGAGTCTCATTTTAAAACAGGAATTTCCCATTTCTGTTACAGAATGTGCTATAAACCACTGCAAGAAGACGTCGGCCTGAATCTGCTTGTGAAAGCAAAGGCTTTGAGAAGAGCCCAAGCATATCAACAGTGACAGAGCTTTCCCCTTGTTAACTAATTACACTGTTGACCAAAGTGTACCAGGTATATTCACTGACAGTTCACACTGTCACACTGAGTTCACTCACTGTACAATTCACACATATCTCCCTATTGACCTACTCAGTTTGCATTATATGACCTCCTCTATCAATGCAGGATGGTTTCTAAAGAGCTTGAAGAGAACTGCACCATAAATGCAATCCTCTTTTTTACTGGTGTTTGTTAGGAACATCTCTACATAGCGCAGAGAGCACTTTGGATGTACTCAACAACATTAATGCCTTCCAGGCATAATATGGTCATTAAGAGTAGTATGGGTTATGAATCCTCAGTGTGTAGAGGCTTGAGAACACTCTGAACAGCATGGCTGGCCTAGTCCCTTCTGGCCAAGAACCAATGTGTTTTCACTGCAAGCTGAATTGTAGAGAGGTCTGAAAATAGCTGGAGAGAGTAGGAGGAAAACAAACAAACCAACCAACCAAAACAAAACACAACCTTCCTGCCATGGACAGCTTTTCAAAAGAGACCAAGCTCTTTCATGGAAAATGATGGGAACATGGAATCTGAAAAGAACATGGAACATGACCCCCACAGTCACGAAGGGCTCATTCACTGGTTCAGCAGAAATTTGGTCACATTGTAATGGCACAAAGAAAACACTTCAGCATGAGAAACAGACTGTTAAGCAAACCTAAACTAACACTCAAAATTCCAGTATATAGCCCTGAATGCCTGTGCCACACTGATATGGGTAGTGTTGTACATGTTATTAGACTGGTGTGGGACTAAAAATTCAACAACAGGAGGATGGTGGAATTGGTACAGGAAAGGACTATGAGTTCCCCCAACACAATGAGCAATGCTGTATGGCAAAAGGGAGGCACTGGTCCAAAAACAGAAATGGCAAAATTCAAGTCAAATACTGGGCAGGCTTTTACACTCAAAATATGATAGAGCAAAAAGGAAAAAAAAAAAGTACATGATTGCATAATTAAGCACTGTTTTCTAACAGGCATACACAAGAAGGTAAAGACAAAGTGATATAGCATCTCTAACAGTCATTTCCAAACCTCTGATACCTATTACTATATTCAAATACTCACTGCATTCGCAGCTTGGTTTTGCTTTTCCACTGCCCATGGGTGTCACCAGCCACTTAGTCACAGCCGAAGTTACAAAAACGCAGACAATTCCTTAACCAACTGGGCATCACCTTAGTACTACAAAGTGATCAAATAAAAGTGGGCTCCTCTAGTCACCAAAATGCTGAAGATGTGGAGGAGTAAGACAATTGACAGATATTCTCCACGCAGAAATATTCTACCGTGGAAGAAAGTTTACATTTGTTTTTGCCTATACCATGAATTTAGATCATAAAATCTGACACAATTTAAAAATTTGCAAGCAAAGCCCGAAAATGAGCCAGCTGAGCAGCCACATAATTTTTTTTGATGTTGTTGTAATGCTTTCACTTCCCACTCCTCCATCTCCTCTTTAATTTGTCATCCTTAGTCATGTTATTTATGAACTGTTAGCATGTGGTTAACTTTAGACAATCCCATCACAGTTGACTACAGTATGCATAAGGACAAGCATACATTTCCAGCATCAATGCATAATAGGTGGAAACCTGTAAAGGCAGTACAGCAGGCTTTATTATGTTGTACATTTTGCAGAACTATTTAAAAATAAAACCAGCATCAGTTAGCTACCAAGAAATATACCCTACAGAACTGCAAAACAGACTGCACTGTTTTTAAGAAACATCCAACACACAAAAATGTAAGAGCAAGGGTGAACCCAGCAATCAGAAAGGAGTCAAACAAGAAGACTGCATTCTTTTTGGTAGTAAGTTTAGGACGATGATTATTTAAATCAGTTCAGTAGTAAAGACTGAAGTAAAACTTTCAAGACATATTGACACATGTCAAGTCAAGATAACAGCTGGTTGCTACTAATCCGCTAGTTTTTTTTAATTTTCTGTATATTCTCCTAAACAGCCTACATTAAGGAGTAAAATAACTCCAAAGCCATGTCTAAACAAATGGGCAAAAAGGCTTTGCGAAAGCTTCTTATCTGAGTATCACCAATTTTTACAACTGCAATTCTAAATATTGATGCTTAGCTTAATTCTTTTCCCAACGCATCTTAAGGGATCAAATTTAAAGTAAAGTGCGATAATAAACCCACTAACAAATTAGCCTCAAATGCTCTCTTGTTACAGTCAGCGCATTCAAAGCCTATTTTCCTGGAAAAGGTTCAAGTTTTTACTGGATACTTTCCAAGCAGCTCCGTGTCACAGTAATCAACCACTTTTCCTTTTGCAGACCCTGAAAACTCTTAGGCATGATCCAAACAACCTGAACATACTCCTTTAACCTGAAGACATTCAGGCATTATCTAAACAACTTGAACATTCTCCCCTAACCTGAAGCCACTTATAATGTTATCAAACTAATGTCTCAAAATTACTTTATATCTATATACATGCATGCACTACCCACACCTCCAGTGCTGAGAGATCTTAAAAAATTTGGATAAAACAGCTTCATTGTTTGTTTGAAATTTGTTAGATTAAGTGATGTATTGCTCAGAGTGAATCCCTAGTAAGATAGCATATGGACAAAACAGTAACCAAGATGAAGAGAAAATAAAGACATACAACTAAAAACTCGACAGTACAAAGTATCAATGACAATGGTTTAGAGACCAGCAAGAAAAGGAGCCCTTTGGCACACGCAGTTCTGAGTGTGCTTGGGACGGTACATACGCAATGCCAGGCACAGCTACAGGTTGGGCGTGGAGGAGATTCAGAGCAGCCCTGCGGAGAAGGACTTGGGGGTGTGGGTTGATGAAAAAATGAACATGAGCCGGCAGTGTGCGCTTGCAGCCCAGAAAGCCAACCGTATCCTGGGCTTGCATCAAAAGGAGTGTGACCAGCAGGTCAACGGAGGTGCTCCTGCCCCTCTACTCTGCTCTCGTGAGACCTCACTTGGAGTACTGTGTGCAGTTCTGGTGTCCTCAACATAAAAAGGACATGGAACTGTTAGAACAAGTGCAGAGGAGGGCCATGAGGATCATCAGGGGACTGGAGCACCTCTCGTATGAAGATAGGCTGAGAAAATTGGGGCTCTTCAGCCTGGAGAAGAGAAGGCTGCGTGGAGACCTCCTAGCAGCCTTCCAGTACCTGAAGGGGGCCTGTAGGGATGCTGGCGAGGGACTCTTCATTAGGGACTGTGGTGAGAGGACAAGGGGTATGGGTTCAAACTTAGACAGGGGAGGTTTAGATTGGATCTGAGGAAGAAATTCTTTCCTGTAAGGGTGGTGAGGCCCTGGAATGGGTTGCCCAGGGAAGTTGTGAATGCTTCATCCCTGGCAGCGTTCAAGGTGGGGTTGGACATAGCCTTGGATGACATGGTTTAGTGGGAGGTGTCCCTGCCCATGGCAGGGGGGTTGGAACTCGATGATCTTGAGGTCCTTCCCAATCCTAACTATTCTATGATTCTATGCCTGTTCGCACTCCTGACATGATGAGCACTGTATGCACTTCCTTTGTACATTTCTGTCTCCGCTGGCTTACCATTACAGAAGTGTTTTTTTTTGTTGTTGTTTTTTTTTTGTTTGGTTTGTTGTTTTTTTTTTTTTTTTTTTTTTTTTTGTTTTGTTTTTTTTTTTTGTTTTTTTGTTTTTTTTTTTTTTTTTTCTGATGTTAAGATACAACACAGCAAAAGAGTGTACAAAGAATCAGAATCATGCAGCAGTTCCTTCAGTGGAAAGGTCCTGGAGCTATATGCATATATAGCATATGGCAAGCTTGCATAAAGAAATCGTGGTACAGATGTAGGGTGGAGCTACATACTATCCTTAATCCTTTAAGGGAAAGTGATCATTTTGCAAATGAACATGCCTAGTATGAAAGAAAGGTATCAGAGATCAGTCAGAATTCTGAACACTCAGACACAGCTGATCTACTGGAAAACACACTGTTTCTGTTCACAAAGGGGAATGAATGCACAAGCTTAGACAACACCAAGGAAAAAGAATGAAAAACAAAAAGGAGGAGAGAAAGTACAGAGACTAGTAATGATACTAATAAAAAAAAAAAAAAAAAACTAAAAAAAAAAGAATTAAAAATAAAATAAAAGTAAATGCCAAGCTTCTTACTCTCTGAGAACAGTGATTTCTGCCTTTGTGGATGCTGATTTACAGGAGGAAAGCAAGCTCCACTGAGAAAACTATGGGGGGAATGAAAAAAATCAACAGCTGTCATTAATCAGAAGGGAAGCATTTAGAACTCCTACATAAATAACAAAAGAAACTATCAGAATCATATCTCTACAAATTGCCTCACAGATCTTTTAAGTGATCTAGGAACAAAAAGTCATCTCCCAAATCATATTGTGAGATGAAAGGCAATATATGCAGAGCACATTTCCGTTCCTAGTCATACATATACGAACATCTATCTGTCAGGATACATGTTTCACCATTTGTCTTCCCTTACCCCCTTATGACTTCTCTTTATTCAGTGAAGCAGCATAAAAAGAGAACAAAAGTAACAAAAAATTAACACAACCCACTAGCAAATACAAGATTTGTGGTAAAAAGGCCAGCATTCTAATAACGGAAAAACCTAGTTCCTTACAAAAGGCCAAGTGCACCTGCCTCCAGAATCCTGGAGTTCAGTAGTTCCTTCTGCTCACAGGACTCCTCTCCACCTCAGTTTCACTCTGGAGGAGGATGGAGAAAAAATTAGGCTTTTTAAAATCACTTTCTATTATCATTTAATAAAGGGCAGAAACTCTTGCATAAATCATGACACTTAAGCTCCCTTCTTCTTCCTTCTCTCCCATAAATTGCTAGCTAAGAAAATCCACGTATCCTGCAAGAGAAGGCAGAAAGCACTAAATGCCAGTAAAGCTCAATGTCTTACCATACCAAGCACCACCGGTGTGAAATGTGCCACACACACTCTTCAAAACTGTTTCACAAGAAGAAACGCAGAGAAAAGAATAACGATGGCAGCAACTGGGTGTCTTCTGTTACAGACAAATAGATGGCAAAAGTCAGATTTTGGCTAGCTATGCACACAGTGGTTGAAGTACTGTACTAACCAGGTGCTCCACACATCCTACCCACAGAAACTAGGAAGAGATTTTTCTCTCCTATGGACTGACAGTAAGAAAATGGTGTCCCTCTTGTGTCTGCTCGAAATTTGGTCCTTCTCCTTAGAACTAGGAAATGAAGAGTGATGCCTATACTTTTCCCAGCAGAGTCCTAAACAACCTTTTCTATGGTCCTCACATGAAAAAGTTTCTGAAACTCTGGGCTACATAAACACGTCTGGAAAGTGGAAAAAGCACTATCTGAGATGTATAATGAATCGAACAATAAAAGCTAGAAGAAAACTTAAGCAACACCACTGGTCACAGAGACCCGCGTTGCTAAATCTACAAGCAATTTTATCACCAGAGCTTTTAATGTGGCAGCTGTAATTTACTTCTAAGCTTCCTCACAAGTTATAGTCTAAGAGCCATGCAGTCTTAGCATAAAACAGATGCATGTTATGCACCCCACACATGCACTTCTTTAATGCATTTTTTAAAATCAATTCTTAGCAAGTCAAATTTCTGGACAGCAATTACTGAGAAGCATAGGCTCCATAACTCTGTAAGTGCTAATATTACGTTTCATCATGCTTACAACACGCAAATACACACTGCATTGGATTTCAGCAAATTGTCTTTGCTTGGGGTACCTGGATTGATCCATTCTTTCTTTGTCTTCAGACGTCTTTAAAGACTGCCATTTCTGGTGCAGCTCTGGCCCCATCCAGAGCACTGTAATGCCTTCCCTATGCAGCACTTCAGTGTCCATCCCAGCTAAGCACTAAAAAATTTGCTTTAGTGAGGTTACGCTGTTTAGCAAGGGTACATATTTATATGGACTGTACCTCCACTGAGTACATGAACACTGCTGATTTCACAATGAAGGATTTTTAGGAACCCCCTGCTTTCACAATACTTCAAAACCAAACAGATCCTTTAAACAGCTTTTCTTCTTTCCCAAAGCACTGGTATAGGGCCACCACTTAAGGTAATATATAGCATATAATGGACCAGGAATCTGATGGGAGTATGGTAAATCTGTTTGGTTAGAGACAGCTTCCATGCACTTGAGTACAGACCACCCTGGGAACAGTGTTTTCTCCTTTCTACAGTGTGTTTAGTGACAGCATACAAAAATAAATCATAAATAAAATATTGCATATATTCATGCTGTAAAACATGAACAAAATTCTCATTAGGACCTCTCCTATCTGCACTGATTAATCATAATTCAAAAAGGGATAAAGTGGTCATATAGCTTTAGCGGTACAAATTGGAAAACCTTGAGAAACATGGAGGCAGAAGTCAGCTTTCCTGCCTGATCAGATACAGTATGTGAGCCATAACCCTCATGTCATGCGCACTTACCTAAGCATAACGAGCAGGGCCTCTGGCATCAGCATATTGGCAGTGAGATGTAATAAAGTGGTCTGCACTTCACACTGCAATGTTACTGACTGCTCATACAGTGATAGACCAATATAAATTCAGTAGCTACCACAGCTACTGGAAATAAGTGAAAAAGAGGAAAACAGTGGCACCCCATTCCAAGTGTAGCAACAATATTTAAAATCCATCCTCAGAGCTTCCCCCCCCCCGCCCCAGTAAATATGGAACCTGGAATTATTTTCATTCAGATTCCCTCAAAAATCCCTAAAAAGATGATCCTGTGCCTTGTTTTCAGCTTGATGCTGCATGTGGAAGAGATTTATTTAAATTAGGCCTCACCTGCAAGGTTCCCTCTGAAGCTGACACCCAGGAATAGCAGGAGAAGAAGAAAAATCCCTAGAAAACACATCTTTCCTCCCAAAGAACAAGGTGTCTTTAACCTAGCCAGATTTCAGATGAATAATTCAAACCCAAAAGGCTCTCACTGAAAAAAACCTTGTACAATTTCTTCTGCAATTCAATTTCAGGCAATAGGCAGCATCAGAAGATTTGCAGGACCTTAGGATCACACATCCTCAATATACAAACAGTAAACAAGAGCAATTAAATAGGAAGAAATGAATTTCAACGTTTTTTTAGGGTACACAAAAAAACACAACTCAAAACACATACCCACTAAGTCAACCCTGTCTGACACTTTCCTGCTGTTACAAACTGTGTACAACATACAGCAGGTGACCAACCTGGTTTAGAGCATTAAAGCTTTAATCACAGCTAAATAAGCCTTTGAATGTGTAATACAGAAGGGCTGGAGAGACGAGTAACTGTTACCCCTGAGCTGTACACACTTGCTTATTCTACTACCTTCCACATACTCCCTGAAGCTCTCATTTCTGAATGCACACACTTGGCAAGAATAACTTTGCCATGCAAACTGGAATCAAAATATTTTCCCTCAGCTGTACTGGCTCAACCAAAACCCCTTGCTGTTCCTCACACAGCACAAGCAGAGACCAGAGGCAGAAACAACCCACCCCCTGTGAGGACTGGGAAATGATTCTGTACGTTAACACACCAAGGCAAAAAAAGCACCTCAGCATTTGGCAACAGGAGCCCTGGACCACTGGTGCCATGCCAGCAACAGCCTGTACTAGTGCTAAGCTTTTACGACAACTTGTGCATTTGTATCTGTATTGCACCGCCTCCAAAGGTTTCCTCACCTGTGATGGCACAATGGTATTTCTTAAACAGGAGTTGTTATCCACAACTGTAAAATGGACGACTCGCTTGAAAGCAACCAAAAACTATGCAGCTTTCAAGATGGGTCAAACAAGCGCCTCACCTTCAAACACATGGCAGAAACTGAGACAAGCAGTGTATTTAAGAAGGAACTTTACAGCATGATGATCATGTGCGACAATACAGGAGTCCTTTCTTCCAGTAACTGCCATTTGCTTATTTTTTAAAGAAGTGACATAATAAAACAAAATGCCTAGAAATTAAACAAAAGCCATTTTTTTTCACTCAGACGTATAGAATGGCACAGGAAAAATAATTTAAATCATTTCCTCAGCAATACAAGTAATATTTAAATAGATTAAATAGTGCTGCTCCAAACCAATGAATTATGAGTTTAAAACCTATTAAAATGTAATGTTTTTTTCCTGAGCTGAGGGAAGAGAGATTTAAATCCACTGAATTTTAATATTTCAGCTTGAGCCGCAGGAGGTAGAGAAAGTCCAAATGAACTCTTCCATCAGCACCATTCAAGCATGAACATTTTAATCAGTTTTACTTCCTTGGAGTTCTCCAACACAGTTTACGCTGTCATTCTGAAAGCACTTAACACAGAGGGTGTGAAAAACCACCAAGGCTTGTTATTGCCTTCACAATTGATGGCAAATAATTTTGCAGGCTTCCTATCATTAAAATGTCACTGCTAAAAATTGAGGTTCAGCATTTCTTGTGCTAAACTGCATTTTCTTCGAACACCATCACATGCCTGTTCTTAAGGTTCTGGTACATTTATCTCTTTCCATGTGATAAACAGAGACACAAGCAGTAGCCTCTATTTCTGCCTCACTACCTAACTGTGGTAGAAAACAGACTATTTTAAACGGGGATGGGGGGGAAACACTGATAAAATTCTTATAAAGTTACAAGTTAATTCCCTGGTTCCCTTATTAAAATGTAACCACATTCACACAGCATGCTCTGATTATATAGTATAATGGATTAAAAACAAAACAAACCAAAACAAAAAACCCAAAACAAAAACATTTTAAGACAGTTAGACAACTCAATTTAGTGATACAGGAAATGAAAACATCACTCCTAATTAGATCATCTTACTGATTTAAGACTACAGTTTGTGTGTTGTTCCAACAATGTGATCTTGCAGATTCTAATTTTAAAAACATGGCAGTTAAGACACACGACAAGATCAACTGGATAACATCACACTGCTCATCCCAATATGCCCAACCTGGAAAGGAGTCCTGGATGTGCCATACAAATTGCTCTGAGTAAGGACTCTTACAATAGCATCCACGGCAAATACCAGGTGCAGAGTCTGGATGCCTGCAGATTTACAGTCCTCCTGTAGCATGCTTATGATGCTTAATTTTGGTATATTTTTTCTCCCTGAATCTCTCTAGAAGAAGATAGATGATATTTAACTTGTTTCAGCCCATCAACAGTTTTAAACTGAACATGACCTGTGAAAGAAGTCATTATAACTGTGTTTCATTCCATTAAACACAACTAGTTTATTGTCAGGAGAACAAGCAGTCTCTCGGGGTTCCAGGCTCACTTTTTTTGCATTTAAACTGCATGGATCAGTGATTTCATTCATTTACCAATAAAGACAGAATAATACTGCAAAGTTAAAAGGTGCTTCATCAGATTCCATTAAATCAGAGCACATTCACACAAATACATATGTGAAACACAAGGAGAGACATGATTTGTGCACATTCAATTCTTTTCTTGCGCCTTCCTCCATTCTGGTAAAATCCATTTTAAATTCAAACCCAGGGATCCCCTGTTGGAACCAAATGGGGTTTAGTATGAGTCAGATGAACTGAATCGGGTCTCCCAAGGCTAGAAGCAGCTTAATATACAGTTGCACTTCAAAACGCCACTCTTCTGTCTTTCTCTGATGCACAGTTCAATGGGTAACTAAAGACACATTTTTAAAAACTCTAAAGAGCAAACAACTTCAGAAGTTTGTAAAATACCACAGTGTTAAAAGAACACAAACTCTGTCAGACTTACCAACCAGTAAAATAATATAACACAACACAGTTAGAGATACAGAAAAGCAATGATTTCTAATTACATTGATTTATTTTTATTTGTATTCACTTTACAAAGTATGAAAAGCCTTTTTTAGTCCCATGTTACATTTCAGACTTTAAATCTAAGTGCAAACATGTTATTATTGTGGGTATTCATGCAAACAGAACTTCAGCTTTTTGATAAGTTGCTGGTTTGTTTTTTTTTTTTTTTTTTTTTGGTAATGAATTTCTTAAAGATTGGACTAGATTACTTTTCTTTAAACATGATGAACACAGCTTTCAGTCTGTATCGCTCCTGTTTCTCTAAAACTAAAGTGACGGCCATAGGGCATTTCCTAAGTCAATATAAAAAAGCAGTCAAAAAAGCCAGTACAGCAAGGTAAAAATCAGTCTTATGAGGCAGGTGAGAGCTGCCCAATTTTAATGCACAAAACCAAATTCAGACATTATGAAAATTTGAGGCCACAGAATTTCAATTGACTTGAAGAGATAAATTCAGACAACAACAAACAAAACAGAAAATTTGTTTCTGTCTGGTAGTGGAAGACCAACAAAAGTTAATGCCAGGCTCCCAGACAGGTATCTAGCCGGCTTATATTTATTCTGTGTGGTTTAGCGGCTCATGAAAGCAGGATAAACTTAAGTAATGTTGCAACAGCCAGCATCTGTAACATCACATCAACACAGTCTTACTAGAAAACAAACTGCTTTTTGCAGTCACCTAATATTTACAAAGGTAAATTGCAAAAATGAACACAAGTAGACTCTGAAGTATTGATACACAAGTGCGTGCACACACACAAAATGGGATGTGCAAATATACAAACCCGCTACGTAAGCACACGTATACAAACTTCTTTAACAAAGAAGCTAACCTTTAGCTACTTATTTTATGCAAAGAATGTTAATAGAAGGCAATATTTTTGTTAGGTAATGAAAACTAATGGGGAAATTATTCATCTCCCACTCTCCCCACTGGAGTGCAAAAGACGTACAACAAATGTTATTCATGATTCTACACGACTCGCCTCAATTCCCCCCCTTCTTTCTAATGGGCACTTCAGAGGAAATAAAGGTCACTCTTTTCCATTTATATCTTCTAATTGACTACCAGTGTTTTCTTGTGGTCAAAGGGATACAACACAGAGTTAGAAACAACCTATTAAAAAACAAGCTAAAATCAGACCACTGCTCTTCACTACCGTCAGCAATGATCAGAGAGCCCTGATTTCCTTGTTAAAAGACAGAGGCATAACTGAAGTAATATCTTCACTTCAGATTGATTATTCGGCGACCCTTATCCACATCTTCACTCAGCAATTTGAATTTTAATGAAAGTAAATGGAATAATTAGCATTTCAAAGTGTGTTTGATACACTGAATAAAAAAAGCAAAAAGACTTTTATGTATAATCTATACACAAAAGAAAAAGCATTTGGGAGGGCGCAGAAGATGGGAAGTACAGTTGTAGTGTCTTCATTAGAATAACTTAAACAACTGCTTGCACCAGCTGCATAATTATACATGTGAATAATGTGCTATTAAGCTATGACTTCTCACCTTTATTTTATGTAGTGTGAACAGTCACAGCTCTAGTTGTTATGCCTTTCCTCTCCAGCTGTAAAATGTAAACACTGTGGCTGCCCACACTCATAAAATCTCACAGGACTGCTCTACCATGCTAATGGGGCTGGATGTAAAGCTTTCACAACAGGGGCTCCATATACCCTTGTTCTGAGATGAGCAGAAGCAGGCACGCCTATGAGTGCACTGGTGACAAGTCGTTTTGTCATTGATTTGGAATGGCTGCTTGCTTTTTGTTTCTTCTTTTTTGCTCATGGGTTTGGTTTCTTTTTTTAACATCTATTTTTCCATGTAAAAATGAAAAGTGTGGTGAATGTTCACAGTCCTGACCCACATCAGATGCTGTCCAAAGAGATGCTGGCAGTAGTGATGTGAAAAACCCTTCTAAAGCACAAGTGTGTCATATGAAAGCTACCTGTTACCACAGCTGCAGACGCAGACTGGCACACGGCATGCAAAGGAAGCAAAAAGGACAACAAAAAAACAGATTCAGACCAAGCTTCAGGAAATGGATACAACACAGACATTAATCACTCCGTTAGTTTTCTCAGCACAGTGCAAACAGAAGTCTTCAGGTAGTAACTACATTTTAAGAAGATCAAGCTACTAAACTTCACTACTGTCCTCAACTTTTGCCCACCTGATGAAAATGAGTTCATGCAAGAGAGAAAGGAAAGCTGTTTACAAATGCTATTAGAGCTAAAATGGAAAGACCACATACCCCAATGATTGCGTTCAGTTCTGCCATGGTCACTTGCTTGGCACGCTCCACAGCCTGCACCACTTGTTGCTGGTGCTGTAAATGAAGATCAGAAACAAAACAAAATTATTGGTTTTCTAAATTATTAAGTACAGAGTCTTTTTTTTTTTTTTTTACTATTTTCTTTGCTTTTCAAACACATGCAGGGCTTGAAATTACTTCTCTAACAGACAGTCATGTTTTGTGTTTATCTTCGAGACTTACATCAGGTAAGGGGAGGATCAGTTTATGCTGTTACTTGCCAGGAATTACACCTTTGCTCCCCAAAGAGTTATTTTACAACCTGGTTAAAAGGAGAACTGTTTTCCTTTTGTTCACCTTTTGTTCAGCCTGCCTTTGAATTTACACACCAACACAAAAGGCAAGCCACCTTCCTGACAACCATCGAAACTATTTGATTAAAAATAAAAAAGGAAAAAAAATAGTAAAAGCATACTGAAAAAGAAAGGTACGTATTTCCAACATGCACATAGCACCCACATCACTGAAGGATATAAAGAATCTCCTCCTAGGTACATTTCAAAGCAGCTCAACCATAAAAAACAAATTTAAAATGCCATTCACAATTCTGTCAAACACGTGAAAGAGAACTAATTATTTCAACCTCCAACATGTAAATTTTAATAGCTTTAAAAAGTCCATCAAAACCACATGGTCTAATTAACAATACAGTTTACAAGCTTCACTGGTGATATTATCTCAGTTTGAGTGATACTGTATTCCTGCAGCATATTCAAAATTGCTGTATACTGAAAACTGATTGATATTTATTTGAAAACACTAACTACAGATAAAATAAAGTCCTTATGTTGCAACCAGATCCATGCCTATTCGAAGCTCCACTGGTGGCAAATTCATATACCACTCAGCCTTCTAGGACTGGGATTACACACAACAAATTGGTGCAAGAGGGGTACCAGGGAGAACTGCAAGCAGGTTGCACGATCTGCATGATCTGCACTGGGAGTGTGTCAGCCTCGATTAATAGCCACTGGTGGATCACAGAGCAGAGTGAGCTCTTATCTATCTTGAGAGGTGCTGAAAATATAATAATGAAACACCAGCTCTGTACAGAAACCAACATTTAGATGTTCTTTAGTGCAAAGTTTAAGGAAAGGGCTAAAAGGGTGTCTTTAAAGCCTCCAGTTTGCCCTCATGCCTGTGCATACAGGCAGTGAAGAGCTAAAGTCAGACCATGCAGCAATACCTCCTGCTCATCCTCACCAGTGGCAGAAAGCTGCATACAGTCAGGTAGGGACTCAAGCCCCTAATACTCCTCCCAACACCTTCAAGGGTAGATGAAGAGCATTGGGAAAGACTCTCTCAGCCCGGATGCGAAAGGGGGCCATAACGAAAGGCTCCACTACCTCCAGGACTTGGCAGTCTTAGATCTGCTGATTTCCAATGCAACATACAAACAAAAATGGCACTTTCACTAATAAACTCTGTCCAATAGAAGCCCTTAGAATGGGGAAAAGCAAGCCTAAAAATCCACCCGTAACTGTAAGAAATGCTGGCCTCAACTACAAAAAATGGATAAATACAAATAATAAAGGAGGAAATTTATAAACACTCCCGGAAGTAAGAAAATTATTTTAAGGTTTGCTTGGTTTTAAGAAAACAATTAAATGAAGAAAATGCCAGGAGAGCAAATAACATAATGCTGCAAACAGAATCACAGCATTCCCATTCAGAGTTTTGTAAAGCTACAGTACTAAAGTAAACAAAATCCGTCACTTTTAAGCAGACAATGTAAAGACCATAAAGCAGGCTGAACATGTGCAAACGTGTTCCTGGCATTCAGGAAAAAATAAAAAAAAAAATAAAATACAAGATACAAATGCAAAACCGCAAAGTTGTGTACTGCCATCACAGATAACCAGTAAAAAGGAAATTACAGTACTCAAGCCTCAAGTTTCCGTTATGTGTTATCATCTCCAGGTCATCCCATGTTAAGGACACATACAGCTTTCATTGATTATGTAGCTGAAAGCCCAGTGACACGTGGCTGTATATGGCAACACAGTTAACATGAAAATTACACCACCATTTTCTGGTGCAGGTCAACCACATTAAAAATGGGTCATAGCATTTTTGATAAAAAAAAAAGAAAAAAAAGAACAAAAACACAACATGGGTTTTTAAAATCTCCATTAAAAAAAAAAAAAAAAGTTAATGAAAATGTCCTTTCTTTAGCTGTTCACAGCCATCTCTGCTTTCCTACCACTTCCTAGGCAATGCTTTTTGCACTGAGGTAAAGGAAGGAACCTAGCTTTTGATTTGTATACAGGAGCATTCAATTCCAATGCCCATTTACTTAAATTCCGTTCCTGGGGCCACAGGCAGAAGAAAAATCTTCTGAGGGACCTAAATAAAGCCAACCTGAAAACATCAAAATTATTGTAGAAATTACTGCAATTCTCATCCAGGTTTTGGAAAAAATAAGTCAGCTCCACAAGAGTTTGAGTGTTTTCTTTTTCTTTCCAGCAACCATACAAATAATAGCTCTCAGGATTATTTGGGAAAAACATTATTTCATTCCCAGGTGAGGGGAAAGAAGGTGGAGGGGTTGAGTACCAAAATTTCACTTTAACACTCTTGCTAAAAAACACTGTAAAAGAGAAATTCCCTAAGCAGACTCACAAGACATCTTTCACTGGTTCTCACAGGCTTGGGATCAATTCTTCATAGAGAGGAGAAAAACCATGGGCCTTACAACACTGAACCTAAATTAGGTACAGTTAGAGACAATTAAAACTCTCCTATTGCTAGCTGCTTCAACACTGATTTAATCATCCTGGCATAGTATGCAAAAGACATAAAATAGATGGTCTGTAATTAGCCTTTTCATCAGTTCCACCTCATTGCAGCAGCAGTGCCGACTCTTGCTCAGCACCCTGAAGCCCCATGGGGGGCCTATCCCCAGTGACCCTGGGGCTACTTCAAGTCACAGGCACAAACCACACACTCCAGTGGATAAAGAGACAGGAAAGCAAAGTCATGCTGTGGTGTGGCAGAGCAATGAGCAGTGTTTGAATAGCCCACCAGCTGCCCCTTGGGTTTCTGAACCTGGGGCTGGCAAGCAGCTCCACATTACCAACTGCAGCTTCAGTAATGGGTGCAGACCTCTACATACAGAGGAGACCGACTGGGCCCCAGGGACCCACTGCTGCTTGAAAACAAGGTGTAGCTAAGTGGGGCTGGCCCAGCACACATGGGTACCCAAGGATGGACGACTCCAGCCCCTACAATATGCTTGAATGCCTTTCCTGGCCAGCATGCCAGTAACAAGCAGCATTACGTTAAAACCAAGCAGTACAAATCAGCCTGCCCATCAAGCGATCATGCAGCGATTTGCAGCCAAGTAAAAAGAGCAACAATAATAAAGGGTTACTTTTTCAAAACCAAAAATAGACACACATTTAATGCTAGTCTTCCACTGCACACACAAGCAAATGACAGACCCACTTTCTTCAGTTATGGGAAAACAGTATTCTGCACCGCATTTAACAGGCCAGAGCACTGAACTCAATACACTGCCCCACCTGTCATGAAGACTTAGTTATCATTTCTCCTTTTTAACTTCTTCCCTGTCTCTTCTCTTCACCCCTTTTTGCCTTCTGTAATGAGCAGCATGTCCACGCTTGCCTTGTGTTAGAAAATCATCTCCTTTCAGTCTCACAGTGGGTAGTAATGACAGAGACCACAAGAAGGATGTAGGCTTTTCCCCCATCCCATTGTTTCACCACACTGTCTTGTCACCTAGCCCTGGCTCCTGTGCAGGCATTGAAGCAGAGTGGAAGATACCTGGGCTTCTTATATGTCAGAGTTACCCAACACCTCCCATTGACAAGTGGCCAAAATTCCCCCTGGTATGCACACACAGCCACTGTGTTAGAAACACCTAATTCCAGCCTGTCTCCAGCACTGCCAAAAACATCCAAAGCAAAAATCACTGAACGATTCACTCTGCAGAAGCAAGCAGGCTCTGCCACGTTTTATTCATATTATTTGTTGTTGTAATATCTGTTTAGAGGGAGTACAGACCAGCTCCTGCTTAAGAAGTGCAGCAGTGTCATTCTGAAAAGCTCTATCTAGAGGCAGCATAATGAGATGAGGCCACGCCAAAAACACTACTGAGAACCAGACAGCAAACACACATTTACTGTGGAGTACAGCACACACTTGGAAACTAGAAGGAAACAGCAGATTCACTGCATCCAGACACCATAACTCAGACAAGATGTAATAGCCACTTCATAAAAATATAAGAACATTATTAGCAGTATCTGCAGAAATTGCTAATAAGATGACTCCCTTGGTAGAAGGATTACAGATACTGACACCTTCCTTGTACTTACTGTTTCACCTCTAGTCTGGGGCAAGTCTAAAATGGAAGAAAATAATTTAATCTTCTCAGCCTCTCACTTCTCAGACCAACAACTGCTTCCTTTTGAACAGCATGGAAGAACTCCTGCTCTGCTCCTATAATGCATCTCACAGTCTTCATCCAAATTTACTGAACTTTAGAAGCACATCTAGGGAATGTACAGAAAAGAACAAGCCTATTATGGCCCATACCTTTCAAAAAGGAAAACCATCAACTAATACTAAAGTGCTTGAAAGCAAAAGACTGCATGCAACATTCCCTTTTTGTATGTTTGCTGGTGTGCATGCATACCAGTGCTTGGCATTTTATTGTACTTCTAAGTATATCTGACCACCTTATCACGCATGGGAAACTGAAGACCCCTGTTAAACAGCAATCCTTCTAGCTTGTTATTAGCTAGCTCACTGGCAGTTAAAAGGGAAAGCACACCTTCCAAAGAAGCTTACCACAGCCTTCTCCAGCCCACATAATGCTTGCAATGTGGTGTGGAATTTGACAGGGGCCAGTAACGTGAGAAGCCATTTGCCTGGCTTCTCAAGCAGGTTTTGCTGAGCTCCAGGTTGCCACAACTGCACCATTAGCTATAAATGAGACAGCTTGCATGTGCCTTATGACACAGTCAAGTTTTACCCCAAAGAAGTTAACCATGATACATGAATATCTCCAGCCACACTGAACAAGTACGGCAATTCACCACTCAATGGCCACAGCTTGCAGCCACAAACACCACTTTCGACCAGAGAGGAACCAGGCCCAACTTGAAAGCCACAGAGCTGTGCTAGCGTCACACTGTTTTGCAGCTGGTAAATTCAGATGAGAAGAAGTGTCAATTAGCAGAGGCATTATCTTGGCTTTAGACCAAAATGAATTGCATTTTACTGGCTACATCATTCAATGTTGTGAACACTGAACTAACTACACCATACTGAAGGTGATCATCAAAACTGTGTTAACTGAGTTCTAACAACCTCCAAGTATTTACCTACAATGTTGTAGGCACCCCCTTCACCTTATACAACAGGAACTATTTTGAGCACACTGGTATCTCCCATCATAGGCAGGTGGAAAATGACTGTTGCAACACAGGAAGCCTGCAACGGCAGCAGAAATTAAGCACACACAGAATCTTAGAATAGTTAGGGCTGGAAAGGACCTTAAGATCATCTAGTTCCAACCCCACTGCCATGGGCAGGGATACCTCCCACTAAACCATGTCATCCAAGGCTCTGTACAATCTGCCTTTGAACATCGCCAGTGACGAAGCATTCATAACTTCCCTGGGCAACCCATTCCAGGGCCTCACCACCCTCACTGTAAAGAATTTCATCCTCATATCCAATCTAAACTTTCCTTGTTTAAGTTTGAACCCATTACCCCTTGTCCTATCACTACAGTCCCTAATGAAGAGTCAATCCCCAGCATCCCTATAGGCCCCCTTCAGGTACTGGAAGGCTGCTATGAGGTCTCCACGCAGCCTTCTCTTCTCCAGGCTGAACAGCCCCAACATTCTCAGCCTATCTTCACACAGGAGGTGCTCCAGTCCCCTGATCATCCTGGTGGCCTTCCTCTGGACTTGTTCCAACAGTTTCAAGTCCTTTTTATGTTGAGGACACCAGAACTGTACACAGTACTCCAAGTGAGGTCTCACGAGAGCAGAGTAGTGGGGCAGGATCACCTCCTTTGACCTGCTGGTCACGCTCCTTTTGACACGACCGCCCTAAGAATGGACAAAAGTGCATCTCATGCCTTGGCCACAAAGTTACTCTTTCTTACCAAAATGGGAAGCCTGTATTTCTTGGTGCTGTTTTTTTACAGCCTGCCTGAGTCGAAGTCAACGTAAAAACAAGGTCCTACTTGACTGTGTATGTCGGCAGGTTAGGGACTTTATTTTTAATGCATGCTTAGATGATGTACAGCACAGTAAAGCTGACTGAAGCCTGCAGAATTTCCTGAATTCTTTACTGGATTGCCCCCTGAAACAAAGCAGACACTAGTACACAGTAGGATGATATATTATAATTGAATTCTTTTCTCAAGATCTCTAGCGATTTTGGCCACGATTTCTTACTTCTAAGTGAGTTATCACAGGCCATTGATTCCTTACAAAGTTAACAAGCAAAAAGACAAGTTAACCTGGTACTATTACGAGGCAATAATGTTGCCATCAGTGCATGCAACCACTGTATTTTGTTCATTTTTCCCTCAGGCACAATACGAAGGAGTCTGATCACATTTTTCAGCCACTACTCCACAATTAGATGGTATGCAAAATGCATAAACAGCAAAAGCATGCTGCAATTCAATTCTCTATTAATCTAGATGAGGAAATAAAGAGACTTCCATTAAGACACTAACTTTTTAAAAGACACAAATTAGATAGAAAACAAGTCTAGCAGCTTACTCAAATCTGAAGATCAGTTCTCTTTTGCCTTATAAGCACATGACAATATAAACTCATTTAAGAACTGTTTCTGCGAACAGAGGTCAAACAATTACCAAGATCTTCCTATCCCCAGTATGAAAACTACCATGATCAGAGGCACTGTCAAGACAGATGAGAAGTTTTTTTGTGCTTCCTCTTTCAGTCCCTCTCTGCTGTATCATCTGCCCCTTCCTTTGCTAGGTGAACTAAAAAGCACCCTTGCCTCCACACATGCTGAATGTGTACACCGGCTTTTTGGAAGTGCTCCCTTTTGTCTCTGTCAATGCATGCGAAAACGCTGAAGTTGGGAATTTTTTGACCTCTCCATCCTCTCTGTAGCCCAAAGAGCTTTGATGCCAGGCAACATGCACAGCAGAGGGGCTGTATGACTTGGCAAGTGAGATGTGTAAACAGGTGTAGGAAACCTTATGGGCCACAGATTTAAAAAGAGATGCCCCCTCGCACGAAAGCCATGAGAGTCTTTTTTCAGATCTAAAACTGCTTAACTCAAAGCTCTGATCTAAAGCATAACAAAGTAAACAGCAGTCATTAGGCACACTGATGTTGGAGTGCTTAAACCCTCATTGGGTGGTACTGTACTCATGACAGAAGTGTGACGTCATTTTCTAAATTTACAATCTGACCATCTCAGTTGTCTGCTTACATAGTTCTTGTAACTAGTGATTAATGACAAGCTACTGCAACGGCTAAGTTCAGAATTACTTTAAAATTGCTCCCCATGCCTAGCTTGATGGCCAGGAGGTTGTTAAACAGTGATCAGGGCTCTTGGCTCATAGTTCACAAGTTACTGCATAAGAGCACCACATGGGAGGTTCTCCTCAACGGAAGAAAAGAATGACGTACAATGTGTAGCCTTCACAGTAGCCTCTAAGGCAGGGACTTAAAATGTACCAATATCAGCTTTCAGGAGAATGACTCCAGGGTGATTCAGTTCCAGGGACAGCAGAGCACAATGTATGGGGAGCAGAAAAAAAGGAGACAGACTGTGCTTACCTGAGTGGGATGCCACTAAGACCAAAGTTCCAAAACTATTCTTCTTTGTTTCTCCCCCCCTTCCCCCCCCACCTTGATTCCATGTGAGCATGTAGAGGAGGTAGAGGTCACGACTTCCAAACTCAAAGGCCAAATTCTATTAGTCACTGTTAAACACATCTTTTGTTTTTTTCAAATGTATTCTAAGCCCATGTAATCCTTTTGCTTCTCTAACTGGCAAGAAACATCTACTCAAGAAAGCATACGAGCTGCATTTGTAGAAGCAGGGCAAGGAGAGCAGTGTGACCTGTGTATGGTAATAAAAGTTTTGTTCAGCATTTGGCTGAAAACAGCAGTACCAGTATCAGCAGTAATATACCAGTACCAACAGTGATATACCAGTGCAAAGATTCTAAATGCAGTGGCAGTAGTATACTGGTACATAGTTTCTACACATTTCTCCGCTGTGGAAATACTGATCCCATGTCTTTGCCAAAATTACAGCTTTGCCTGCCAACTACTCACCTCTGCCTTTGTTTCAAAATCATGTCAGTTTAGTGCTCACTTTAGCATGAGTATGAATCAGCTTTACACCTCATTTTTACATGCTGCCCTATTCCTGTGCATCAAATAAAACCCTGTGACTAGATATATGGAGATTCTGTAGCAGTCAAAGTACAAAATCAACAGCTACTCAGCTCAGATCCATGCAGGACCTGAGCTCGGCTCCACCAGCAATGTAACTAGATCATTACATACCATATAGTTTCCACAAATCTGTCATTATAAGCAGAGAGTAGAACAGCAATCACAAACATTGTCAGGTTCTAGTTTTGATAGCGTTATTCTCATTTCAAATATGCAGAGATATGAATGTGCATGCACACACGCATCACATTAGCTGAATGCTGATACAGAGCACACAGCCTCTCATCTGCTGCAAGATGAGCAGCAACTTTGAAATGCAATGGCATTTTATGAACAACTGAAAAGGTGGGAGTAATTGTTGCAGAGTGTTCTCAGGCATATTTTACAAATGCAATGCATAGAAATATACCTCCCAGCTTTGGCTTTTCGGCTACTAATTCTAGTGAAATGAAGCCATGCATTAAAAAGATGCATGCCAGCCTGCACCAGCAGATCCCAGTCTCTAGCCACATTCCCTTAACAAAGTGGGCAGGGGAAGCAGTTATGCACCCAAGATCTCCCTTAATGAGCCACGTTTTCATTTTATTTCACGCATACCCGTGGCTCCAAGGCTTCCCCACTAGCTCTCACTGACTCCCCCAAATCCCAGTGTCCTTCAAAGTGTCTACAATGCACTCAAGATAATACCAGAAAATCATAATTTGGAGAAAATTAGTCCTTAGAGAAATTATGTCACAGTGAGTTTCAATCTTCTGTCTATATACCCAAATATGTAGAAAACATAAAAGGATTTAAAGTAATTAAGTAATCTGGGATGTAGAGAGAAAAAAAGGCAGGAGAAAAGCTGCATTTGTGTGCTTACTGCATTGAACATCACTACTCAGTATACCAAAATAGAAGTTTCTGCCAAACTTTAATGCCTGCTGCCAGGAATGTAGCACAAGTCATGCATTTTCGCAAGCTGCCCTCTGATTTTAGACCAACAGTCATAATTTTTATAAAAACTGCATTCTGCATGGCATCAGTATGTTTAAACAACTAAAATCTTGCTTAGCACACCGCAACATGTTCCATTTAATAAATATACTGAAACCATATTACAATGGACTTGGAAAAGATAATGAAGTTACAGTGACAACAGCACAGTGGAAAGTAATCTACAAGGACCAGAAGTTTCATAAGGTAACAGTCTCAACACAAAGTCCTACTTTTGTAATAGATATGATGAGGCAATTGTTCAGATCAGCACCAGTACAAATGACTACCTACCTCTTGGGACAGGAAGGGAATGACTTGTGCACATATAGCATTCAACCTCTTGACAATTTCTGCCTGCAAGTGAGAAGAAGAATGAAGTTCAATTATATAAATTCTCAGATGTAATTGTCACCCGTGAACATAGATGATCTATTTCTTTGGAGTTATTTTTCATCTTTAGTCATCCTCTGGCCAGGAAGTACTATCTAAATAATAAAAGAAAATGGACACCAATTAAACAATACATAGGAAGACAATAACTTCTAGCTAAAAAGTTTTCCTTAAAAAACACACCTTAGAACTGACACAAAGAAAAGTTAATTCTGATTATGCAATCAAAGGGATTTAAAGAAAAAAATCTTCAGGAGATGCAACAAAAAAATAAATAAACAAAACATCGAACACTGTGTTTTGAAAAAAACTCTCTCCTAAGAGGCAGAAATAAGTATTTCATATTACAGCAATGTCACTGTAAGCAAAGGGAACAAACAAAACAGTTATTTAGTATTAACACTGCATATCATTGAGAACATTGGCAACACAATATACAACTACATTAATAATCACTCTACCACATATTTTAGAAAGAGGTACTGCAGTCTTGTATCATATTTATGCTGTTATCAAACCCAAGGTTAATAGCAGTTACTTTCACGTTGCAATGGTGATCAGAAATTAATAATACACATTGTTTTATTTCCATATTAGAGATCAATTCTTGTTCTGTGTATTTAATCTCCAAATCTCAGTAGAGATTGATGAGATTTGAAGAGATAACACAAAAATTACAGCTCCAGAAACACAATATTTAACGCCACATAGACTTTCTTACAATAAATCATAACTTTCTCACAATGAATTGTAACCAGGATCATTTCCTCATTATACAGTAAGACAGAAGGCTCTTCCTCTTGCAAAGTCTCTAACTGTAAGACAAAGGCACAAACTTGTGTAATTTATGCTTCCTTCTTTTAACAGCAACCTTCCCAGCCTTCTTGCTATGCTGTCTTTTAAAGTGTGAATGCTTAGAAAAGTACCTATAGAACAGAAAGGCTCAGAACTAGCAGTAAAAAAGTCAGACCCACAGATAAAATGGATCTGGGTTGAGGAATATTACTATTACACAGCTCTGTAACTGGAAGACAGGGTACACTAGAGGTAAGGGTACATGTGAAACTAACTCTGCCCCCTTGTGCATACTGCGACACACTCGAGTTAACAACTTTGCAATACAGTTTCTTCATTTTCTCTGAAAAGTACCTAAACTGCTGCATGTTTTTTATAAAACAATTTCTATGTTACAATGTCCTGGTATCTTCTCACTGGTCTTCACTGTTTATGCAAGTCCACACATTATTAGTTACTCATTTTAACACACCTACTACACCTGTTTTGTTTATTCTGCAGCACAGATACCTTAAAGGACATTTGAGAATGTGCTCTGTTCACCACAAAGCTAAATTACCTGCTAATTTCAAAAGTCTATATATGCGTAGAATTTCAGATATGCCACAATGGAAAACTTTAATACCCCTTTAAATAGACAGTGTTTACTATCCTAGTTGACACAGAGATTTATGAACTGCTTGTACACAGAGCAGTACCGGAAGTGAGTGACAAGATGTGTACATCTATGCTTCAGCCAGATAGGCTGCAGCATTACTTGAGAAACAATAGTTGATTAAGGAATTGCAGACTGTAATATAATGCACAGCTGCGAAGTACCTGTACTGTTGTGGTTCAAGCACCATTAATTTACTAATTCCCAAATTTCAGGCCTTAGCTACACTGCTTTTTTTTTTTTTTTTTCTTTTTTTAAAGGAATCTCCTGAGTGCCTTAAAACCAAGGAGAAAACCAGACATCTTGCTCTTCAAGGCTTTTTTGTATCAAGAGAAAACTTCCAACTGTCACCATGCGTACTTGAGCTGAAGCTCCTCTGACCTGCCATTTAACACACATAGATGCCCTAGTAAAGAAAAGGCACACAATGTTTTCCTCTGCTGCAAAACAACTCCTCCTACCCACCTTTAACATGCACGTCACAACCTCACACACCTCCTGTGCAGCACCTGGAGGGGAGCCCATGCCATAGCTGTGCCCAGCAGACGGCTTTTCCATCATTGCTACCTGAGCTGGATGCCTCTACTGCACCCCTTAGAAACTGAGAGTAAAAGTGGCTCAAAGGGCCACAGAACCACAGAGTCGTAGAATAGTTAAGCATGCAGGAGCTCGGCATGTAATTTTAAAAGGCTTCTAGATCCATAGATTTTAAGGCCAAAAGGGACTGCTACAACTGTCTTATCTCACCTCCTAAGTAAAACAGGCTGTAAAACTTCAACCGACTTCTCCATCAAACCAGTAAATTCTAGTTCAGCTAGAATATAGTTTAGTCAACAAAAACAATTTTATTCAACTCACTTTAGGCATTTCTTCTTAATTAAGATACTCAATCCCAGCTATTTCAAGCTATTTCAGCTACGATGTTTTTCTTTTGATCTCTTTTCCTCCCTCCTCCCCAATAGAAGAATTATGTCTCTCTTCTATTGCTCTTCTGGCCACAAAAGTGGTTGAAACATATCTGCTCAGTGTTTACACAAAAATTCACCTCTCGCAAATCCTGCGCCTGGGAAACGTTAAGCTAAAAAGCGTCTTCCAAAAAAGCTGTAAGTAACTGAAAGCAGGTGACTAAATATGAAGTTACACAACTGTAATAAACTTCTTGATAACAATCTCACGGGAGTGCAGAACAGCAAGTCCTTTCATGTTGTATGCAGGAAAGGGAGCTGAAGGAGACAGCACCCAGCTCAACCCACAGAAAAGAAAAAACTGCTGGCTAAAATAGCTTCAAACAATGCCGAGACATTCCCCAGCAGCATTTCTCAGCTTAGGCAAGGGGCTCGCTAGGCTAGTCAGAACAAAGCTAAGAACACCTTACTACGCTGCAGCAGGTGTTTACACGGTTTCCTTATTAAAACGGTCTTCACTTCCCCCAGCAATGACCATCTCCAACTGAGTGGTTTTGCGTACAGTTAATTTTTATCACCCTCAACACTTCGGCAACAAGGGAACAGCCCAGCTGAGGTGCAGGTGACTGCAGAGGCACAACATGACAGAGGCACAGACTGCTTGCCTTTGGAGACCACAGGCAGCAAGGAGGAGTGAAGGAAAAGAAAATACTGTACATGCACAGTGATAGGAAGGACATGACACATTCTGTACCAAAAATGTCTTAAATCAGACATTTTCACATAGAAAATACAAAGCATCCTCTGCCTTGACACTGCAACTGTTTCTGCAACTAACTGCACAGGATAATGCCACAGCGACCAGGTTGGCTGTTTACCACAGAACTTACCAAAGGAGTTAGCTAGAGTGGGCTTCTTGCGATGCCGCCGTAAAACTTGAAGGTGTAGGTACTGATGACAGAGGTTAACACCTCAAAGACCTATTCCTACTGCCATCACAGGGGCCTTAGAAACTCCTTTGCATCAGGTACAAAGACAACACCAGCCCACTTCACATTTTTATGCTCATACAGATTTTTAAAACCCTACACTTAAAGATCAGTTTAGAATCTTCTCTTTTCTCTTAAACATTAGGCCAATGGGTTTTTCATGATCATTCTAATTGATAGAAGAAGGAAAAAGTATGATTTCATAAAATCAGGCAGACAATTCCTGATATGGAAAGCCAAAGTTGCCTCAAAAACACAGCTGTTTCCACAGTCATCTCATTTGCCTCTTTTGTGCCACGAGACCAGGCTTTAGAGAGGCATCATTTATTTACAGGCCTCTCCGCTGGGCTTCAGTTATCGGCCAGTAATACTGTGGACACACACGCTTCTAACGGCCTATGTTTTGAAACCAAGTCTAATCTGATGGCGCAGCGCCCAAACTCCTTTTCCGTAGCCATTAAAGGATGTAGGTTATTGCTGTTGTCACCATTGATATTTGTCATTCCAACGTAATTAGGGCCCTAAAATGATGCATTACAGCCCTTGGCACAGCTTCTATTAAAATCTTTTCTTCTGCTCACTGAACTGCGACCTGTTTTCTGATGAATAACAGACAGGCAGCTTTAGGGTGAGGAACAGATTCATCAAAGAAGTATTTTTCAGCTCTGGAAATCAAATAAATAAATAAATTACAGAGGGCAACCCAAGAAGAAAAGCACAAGGAAGGAGTCAGGGTGGGGTGGGTTTTAGGGTGCAGATATAAAGACCACAGTGCATTTGAATTTCATCTGACCACTCGAAATTTTGATTGCATCAGATGAATCTTTCTTAGGGCAATATATTCTCAGCCTGTGAATCACATGGTTAAATCAGGGCTCTAATCTGCTATCCATCAGCCTATGCCAGCACTGTAACTTCCAATCAAATTTATAGGTTATGTGGGTCACGCATCCCTGAACAACTTACATTCACGGATATCCCATTTAAACCAGCACAGATTCTGAAATGCTGTTGTTAGGGTTACTGAATGTTGTAATACTTTTCAAAGCTTTATGAAAGCTCCTGATAAACAGCTGCTAAATTATTGCCTGTGGATACAGCATGATGCTCTGAAACAGCATTAATGGCCCAATAAAAGGGTGATTGTTCATGCCAAAATATAAAAAGGATAGCTTCTGCTGCCACAGTTTGTCAAGTATGTTAACAAACACCGACACTTCTATTACTCCTCTCCCTGAACACAGAAAGTGTTTGGTTTTGTGTTAAAACACACCAGCATGGACCCAGAAAAGATGAGGGACAGGCAAGCAGAGAAGGCTCTGGCTGGAATCATCTTTTTACTTGTCTAACGCAAGCGTATGTTGTTTTCATCCCTTGGGAGACACCTATAAAAGACACTGCTTTAACAGTTTTGACATCTTTTTACAGCCACTTATGTGACATTATATTTAAAAAAAGAAAGATGAAATATTTATTAACTACAATATTATGAACTTTTTAGTTTTGTTATGCACGTAGACAATAATAAAAATCACTGTGCCAGAATTTGATCTCACTAAAGAAACGAAGACCCATATCAGTTAACAGTCCCTTGGCATTACTGCAGTGATACAACATAAGAGCAACAGCTTAGGTACTTGATCAGCCAAAAAATCTTTTTGAATAAAGCCAATGGTTAAATGGTACTTAATTGCCTAACTATGCCGAAAACCTGAACCGTTCATTAAGTTGCTCGTAAGTGCCTACAACGCATGATGAAAAATGTTCAAAGATAACCCTGCGGGCAAGGCTATACCTCAGGAACCATGAGCTAACACAACCCCTCAAGGGGGCTTGGCAAAGCTGGTCTTTGGGATACCACCACAGCTACCAGCTGTACTCAAAGGGGAGCATGTGATGCACCATTTGACTCCTAAATCCCTTTGAGAATGGCAACATAGGGGTTTAATTCAATTAACCCTTGCCACACACAGCTAAAATAGGACATAAGCATATGATAAAATATAGAAATGTATTTAGAGTGTCTTGCTAAGTATTTTGGCATATGTCTGAATTCTTAGTACAAATAGGAGATAAAAGAGAAAGCAGAATCAAATTAATTCCAAAAATAAAAATAATTAGAAATGTTCTAATACACAAGGAGTTCAGAATCCTTTTTTTTTTTTTTTACTTTTCCATTTGCATTCTTTTGTGGCAGAAAAAGAGAACTGTGATTTTATTTATAGTATATATACTTCAAAAAAATATTTCTACTACATTTCACAAAGTTCATAATTATTACAATTATAAAAATTGCCGGAAAAGAATTACCACTGGAGGCTGTGGGCCTGTCAGTGGAATGGAAGCAAAACTACTATATATGTATTGTTGAAATAAAACAGAATAATAAAACATTATTGGGAAACCTATTTCAGCAGCCAGTAGGAAAAAAAATATATGCAATTACACTTTGAGAAAAATAATCTGAAACAACTGTTATTTCAGGTTTAATTTATTCTACACAATGCAGCCTTTGCCAAAAAGATCAATCTAGTTTATTAAGTGCTTACCGAGAACACAGGCACACACCCATAACATCTAAACAAGCATTTCACAAATTAGTGAGAACAAAAAACATTATTACACTGTATGAGACATATCACGATTCTGCAAAAAACCTAATCTCAGTATTTCACAGAAAATTAACTCTTCTTATAAAGAAGAATGCCTTTTGTTTTAATCACAGACTGTTGTCTGGAAGCGCTTACTCAAGTTCTACAGAACTGGAGGAAATTCTGCAAGCCCTGAATATCAAACATCTTTTCAGCCCTAAAGGAATGGTGTTTGGCAACAGCTGAAGAGTCTAGTCTTGTAGTCAAAGACAGCGGAGGGAAAAGGTCTCTGGTGAGGAGGATACTAAACAAAAAACTTCACTAGGCCAACTGCTCAAGTTTAAGAGATAAAATTTGAACAGTGCAAATATGAGTTGAATGCAAGCGGGACCACCAGACTGTACCAAATAATGCAGGTACGTTCTTCACTGCATTTTCCTACCAACCTTCTTTACAAACATGTCAGCTAAGCACATGAAGTACTATAAACTTGATACTTACCCTCTGGAACTTAATTTAGGTGCTTATTTTGCACAAAATACAGCAGACAGCAACATAAGCAATAAATTGGAGTGGCAGAATTTTCAAAATCAATTTTTAATGTACATCCCAATCCATGGGCTGCTGAAGTGAACTGATAAGACATGGTTTTTATTTAATGTCTCAAGAACCATGTGTAACTCGACTGAGAAAGAAAGCATATATACTGAATCATTCATGATTAAGAAAACAAAAAGTAAAGTTAAGTTGATATATAAACATGTTTCAAGCCTGTCACTTCAGGAAGTCAATGTTTTTTGTTAATACTGTCTTTTACCAGTAAGTTACAGAAATGCACAGACTACAGATCCATGTAGTCCTTCAGCTCTGCAGGGGACCAGGCAGCAAGCTGCATCGTGCCCTGCCACAAGCACCTACAGACCATCCAGGAAAAGGGCTGCAAGTGGAACCTGAAATGGGAGAGACTGGCTTCAATCTCCCTTCCTTGAAGGCAGCAAGAAACTCTTGCTGAAAATGCAGACAGAAACATCTAAGGGGCCACTGCAATGGGAGGTGTTGTTTCCACCTGTGGAACTTCGCAGTCCTCCATATGGTACTATTCCTTCACCTATCAGCAATACTCAGCATTTCACAGCAATATTTGTTTTGTGAAATATAGCCTTATAACATAGGGATGAGAATTTTCCACCACTCTACCAACTGACGGAATCTGACTTCATAGTTTAGAAACAAAACAAAACTTTTTTTTTTTAAGCTCATAAACCTGTATATCACATTTAGGCAGTTTCAGCTCCATGTTCAGTCACTTGCATGTCTCCTAGCTGCAATTAGGTCAGAATTTCCCACTTTAATCCTCCCTGAAACACAACAGTACACCCACAATCACCAGTTTCTTACTATTCTATTCTTCCCTGCATAAATCCCCCTCCAGAGTGCCTGATCGCAGTTCTTCTAAGCCTGCAAGAAATGGCACAAGGAATGCTGAGCCTGTCCTTGCAACTATATGCACACAGTGGTTTTAGTGAGCAGTGTTAATTTCACTGGACACAGAATGCCCCTGTTTATTTATATCACAAGTTCATACTCTGTTTCTCTGGGGTAGCAGAAAAAAAGTAATCAGAAAAGAAACAATGTAGATCAGTAGTTTCAATGTGTACACTGCAAAAAAATTAGGAAAAAAATGGCTTATCTTTAATTAGAAAGAGGTTTCTGATGTTCTTTTTGACTATTACTGCAAAATAAACAGTAGAATTGTTCCCTCTACGAAATAAAGCTATCAGTGCTCAGTTCTGATCCCCAACAGCACTTACCTTTCATTTGCAAATACACATCCAGGAAAACCAGAAACAGCTAAAGGCAACGTATAACCTACTATCCTACACCCACTCTCTCTACTATAGCTACAGCGCTTACGCTGGAGCAGTATGTTCCAAATGTTTATCACTGAGACTCTGATATGCTATCTTGGTTGAGAACTGTGATGACTCTGCCATACTTCCAGTTAGATCTATAAAGCCGTACTGTAGAGTCTTGAAGCTTTCAGAAAACTCTGCAACCTGCAAAGGTAAGGAGTAATAATCTGACAAGGAGGAAAATTAGTTTCTCCAGCAAGTATTGTGCTGTTCCAGGCTTTAATGAACTACATAAAGGTGATCAATAAACTTACAAAAGCAGCCAGCAGAAGTCCCCCATAAAAACAGGGAAAGAACGTGACTGCTAAACAAACACTATCTATTTTATTTTTTTTGGGGGGGAGGGGGTGTTGGGTCATTTGGAGTTTTTTTCTCCAGATTCATCTGAGGGCCAGGAGTCTTCCCTTCTGCATTATGAACAGGATTGCTCCTCTTCCACTTCCGATTCTTTACGCACCTCAGCCCTGAAGGTCATGGAAGGTGAAGCCCTTAGCCTGTCCGACTCATTAATAATAACACTTGATTATGTTTGCTTCCAGGAAAGAGAAATACTAGGAATCAGCCCACTGATCTTGGATTTGTTAGGCCTGGTTAGAAGAATTCATACAGCATTTGAAAACTTTGCCAAGTTTCACCTTCAATCCTTCGCCTGTTCTTCTTACCCTACACTTTTACACCACATGGTGAATAGCCATCAATTAGCTTAAGAAATCCAGAAAAAAATCCTCAGTATTTATTTAAAGGTAAAGTAGTCTACGCAAAGGAAGTAACATCTTAACTTCTCTTCCATTGCAACTTCCCCGCTGCACTATGAAAATCACCAACAGATGCAACTTCCATAGATTTTTGTGTTTGACATGACAGGTGAAAATCCTGCCCCTTTTAAGCCAGTACACAAAAGCATGATTTTAACAACACCTGCGAGAAATTAAAGAATAGTGCAGTGAATATTACAGCAATGCTATAATCAATCTTCAATTCTGGACACTTGCAATGACACAAATTCAAATAAGGCATGCTACTATCTCAACCTTTAAACCAACTTCAGTATGATACCTGTTAATTCTTTCTGAAGATAAATATTTCATATTCCTTGGTTGTATTTACCAAGTCCCAGTTTCTGGAAATAAGCGATCATCTGAGAATTAAGAGATCACCTGAGCCATTTAACACACCCTTCTCCCTTTTCGACCTTGAGAGTTTTGGGGTTTTCGTCAGTGTTTTGTTTGTTTGTTTTTAAATCAACATCTAACCAGTGAAAGTTATCTGTAGCACCCTATAGATGGGCAAGCGAGGGCAAATTGTTACCAGCCTTGTCTCTCAGGGCTTATACCACACTGCATATGGTGGCACAACCAGTCAGGATCTCAATTCTTTTTCTTTGAAGCAGGTTGCCCTGAGAGTAAGAGGGACAGTACGGAGGAGCTGGTGAACTGAGCACGTTCATCCAACAAGTAAAAACTGGAAGTTCCAGCATTTCACACATCTCTGCCACCAGTAAGATGTTACTGATTCATATGCATCTCTTTTTAAATAAAACACTTGCCGCAATGACTAGCTCAATGGGAAGCAATTCTTCATGCAGCAAAATGCTGCTTTTCTGAGAACAACAAGAAAAAAAATAGCCTGTAGCTCTGATTTCTACTGAGGACAAAATATTGATATGGATTGCCATTGCTCATAATTTCAATCATTGTGGATCATTACTACCGCTGCTGCAAGTACCTCTATTTGGATTTCACTGGGGTGTCTTGCTATTTTTCCCCTAGGTGAAGGAAGACAAGGAAACAACAGGTAATTTTATCCTTCAACATGTGAATACCTAACAACTAGTAGTTTCACTAGCAAAGTACATCTAAAATAATCAGGCAGTTTACAATTCTCATTTTAGTCTTCCTAAGAAGACACATTTGCAAAGCAAATGCTAAGACATTTGTAAGACATGCATGCTTAAAATGTTCAGGAAATTCACTTGTCCAAGACAGCTGGATATACTAAGTACATCTTGAAGTTCAATTCATTTGAATAGCATTCCCCCAGTAAAACTCTTGCCAGGACAGACTCTGAGGCAAGCAACACTAAAGGGCTTTTATCTTTAAATCACTTCAGCATTGTTGAAGTTTTCAAATACTCTTCATCCAACAGGGATTTCATAGAATCACAGAATGGTTTGGCTTGGAAGGGACCTTAAATATCATCCAGTTCCAACCCCTCTACGTAGGGACACCTCACACGACACCAGATTGCTCCAAGCCCTATCCAGCCTGGCCTTTGAAGACTGCCACGGATGGGGCAGCCACAACTTCACCTGTTCCAGTGCCTCACCACCCTCATAGTGAAGATTTTTTTCCTAATATTTAAATTAAATCTCCCCTCTTTCAGCTTAAAGCCATTACCTCTCATCCTATCGCTACAGGCCCTTGTAAAATGTCTCTCTCCAGGTTTCTTGTTGGCTCCTGTCAGGTAGTGGAAGCTGCTCTAAGGTCTACCCAGAGCCTTCTCTTCTCCAGGCTGAACAAGCCCAACTCCCTCAAGCTGTCTCCATAGCAGAGATGTTCCAGCCCTCGGATCATCTTCGTGGCCCTGCTCTAGTAGACTTGCTCCAGCAGGTCCACATCCCTCTTGTGTTGGAGGCCCCAGAGCTGAACACAATACTGCAGGTGGGGTCTCATGAGAGCAGAGTAGAGGGGGAAAATCACCTCCCTGTATCTACTCATCATACAGTTAGTTGGCTTTTCAATGCAAAGTAACTTCGTAAAGAAAAGTTTAAAGAAAATGCCACAAAAAGCAGAACAGGAGGCACGGAGCAAAGGAGAACTCCCTAGCTGGGAAATGTGAATTTCATGAAACCTTTTCCAGTGCTGTAACTCTTTGAGAGATCACACTTTGTGTGGAGAGCTACTACGAACTGCATTAATTCCAGGCAAATTCTCAAGATGCACCATATGTTAAGTGTGCTCTTCATCATACTGCACCTACAGACTTCAATGAAAACATGCAGAAAGTGGAAAGTACGTCAAATGTAAGCAAATGAAAGGGGTAAATAACGAACTTTGTATACAGATTAACCACGTGATAATATCAACACTTTTCTCCTTAAACATGTCCCTATCAGAAAAGGCATCAGTCAAACATGATCCCTCTATAAAGCTCGTCCAATTTTGCACCCATGACACCCTATAAAGATGCCTGGGCCAGAAATACAGCTAACACACCCACCAATTATGCTGTATCTGCTCTTGAGAAAGAGAAGGCTTTTGCTGTAGCTTCACAAGCACTTTTAATTGCCATAAAAACAGGCACTGAAGAGGCTCTCCTCTAATCCAGCTACTCCTGCTCACCCCACCCTTCTGCTGATAGCATTTTTGCGGGTATGTGGTGAACTAAGCAATTAACTTACCAGAGTTAAAACCCAGCTCCCCATCCCAGACCCAGTTTACCTCGGTGTCAACCAAAATGTGGGATTACCTCGTTCATTACCAATGCTACCTTCTACCCACTTGAAGTGCACAGAAAACTAGAGTCCCAGAGACAAAAAATCTCTAGGCTTAGACTTCTTGTGAACACACTTGTGAGTCAGAAAACGTGCACGGTTAAGAGTGCAAACCACACTTGGCTAGTACTCTTGGCTAGCTGCTCATTTTGTTACAGATACTGATAGTTCTCTGGGCATGGGAAGGAACTCCATTTCACTTCCTCCACTACCCTGCAACCAAGACATACTATCAACCACATTCTAAACTTTTCACTTCTTCGGTTAGCATCACAATCTGGTTTAGCTGCAAGTTTTGACTAGTCTTTAGATCTGTTAAGTCATCTGGTAAACCTAATCACCAATACCCAATTGCACAGTGACTTCACATCAATAAATAAATAGAATCTAGTTCACATTAATGGTGGATGTACTAGCTCGGCTGTGGTCAGATGAAGAAATTAAAAACTGTGGTCCAAAATGTGAAAAACACAAATGCATAAACCAATGCATGTTTAGTCAGTTATAGCAGACAGCATGACAAACAGCAAAACCACACTTCCATGCCTGGTTTTTTTGCCCTGGGGTAATTCTAAGGTTTACCAAAATGCAGTCCCTGAGCTTATTAATTTCATGTTTAGCCTGCTAGGTCTGTAATCTTGCCACCCTTTTAATCAAAAAGATTTCACACAAGTGCTTATATGAAAAATACCCATTCAAATCTTAACATTTTTATCCACAAATATACACAGAGGCTATACCTATTTTGTTTTATGAGACTCTGTTTTGCACAAACTATTATAATTATTCCTTTTTGTAACAGTAGCTTCCCATGACAGTTAGAGACTTAGCTATGCTATCCTCTTTGCATTGAAATTTGCCAAAATACAAGAAAGGAAACTCTAAAGTCATTGAACTAGCTACTGACTGTTTGTAAACCTGTTTGTGTAAAATCACTGTTTGTTTTTCACAAAGACAACAGAAAACACTGGGTAGGAGCAGGCAAAATAGGTTTGATGACTAGTGGATATCTCAGACTGTGTTTCCTTTGAGCTTCAGTGAAGAGAAAAGAGTAAGTTGGAAAATATTAACCTTTGCTATAAAGGGAAGGCAGTTCAAAATGACTGATGTCTTTATTGAAAGAAGTCAGTTCACTACTGCAACATACTATGCTGCGTCTGTGAAAGCAAAGTACAGAGAAGTATGAAAAAATATTATTTTTTAAGTCATCAACAAGATTAGGCAAACCAGCTTAGTATTCAACAGTGAGGATCACAGCTTTGGTTGAGTCTTCGCTCCTCAGCATATGAATACCCCACACATGTGAGAAGCTGTAAATGTAGTTTTGATCATAAATGCAAGTTGGACTTCAGAAGAGAAATACCAGTGTGAGGGCTGTCTTCAGCATAATTATAGGAGGAAGGTTCGACAGCAGGTACTCTCCACTGAAACACTGCTCTGCTTTTCCCCTTTGGTGAAGCAGTGGGATTCAGATGGTAAAGTAGGTCACTGTCTCTATCTGAGAGCCACTTTGCCACTACGTTTCTTGGTTACCCTTCCTCAGAAGGGTGCCAATTTTGGAGGCAGAAGAGCTGTGAATTTAGCAAGACTACAGTATTTCTGAGTGTCTAGTCTAGCTTAGTCAGTAGAGCTGCAGAAAGCTTGATTTTCAACCATAACAAATGGGACATGCTATGACAAGATAGGAAATTTTGTTTTGGTCTTTCCCCAGAAATCCCACCCAGGTAAAAATCGAGTATCATGCCATTTTCCAGATGGAGAACAGAGGCTGAGTAGATGGATTACCAACGGCAAACTTCCTTAATACAAATCAAAGCGTTGACTGCATTACCGCTGAAAGGTACATCACTGGAGCATATTAATTGCCACTGGGATGGAAAAGACAGCAGAATTTACATGAGAGGGAAAACGAGGACAAAACTGCCTTGGGAAAGAGCACCCTGCCGCAAGCACTGTACTATCAAAAGAAATAAACACAGTCATTTCTAAGTGACTCCCATGTAATAATATTTCACCTCTGATTTCTTAACATGCTGCTCTTCAAACACTCCTCTGTGATAAGGGTTATGCTTCAAGAAATAGTATTACTTCCACTTCCCAGACAGAGCAGCACTGAAAGCCAGAAGTGAAGTCTCCAAAAGGTATGCAGAGGGATTTAAGAAAATAACTAAGCAGACTAGACATGTAATTCAAGCAGAAAGCCAGAGACAGACAAATGCTCAAGAAGACTTTCAAGAATTCGTAAGCATAGGGGAGCACTTACCCATATCCACAGATACAGAATGTACCTTTGCATCTCAGAAAAGAAAAGGCACATCATATATTAGGGCTGGAGCACCACAAGAATTTAGGAATTAAAATCCTAGATTACAACCCTCACTCTTGCCTCCCCACTCAGATACAATGCAGTGCAGAAGCCAGAAGAAACCAGCATAGCAGTCTCCATCTCCAGCACTGAATCCCCCCATTAACCCTGCAGAGTCCCCTTTCCAGACATATTCAGAGGAATCTTTGGATTCACAAGACCAAGCTCTTTGGCATTCAGCTCAGTTTTTCAAACACCCTGCCCTTGCAACACTCCCAACTCAATGTTCTTCAACCATGACCCCCAGAGAGCTGAGAACCACTGCCAGAATCATTCCCACATAACACACAGCAGCAGCACATTTAAGAATAAACAAATAAAATGGTGGAGAACAGGTAGACTTCTAAATAATAGGCTATTGGCTGAAGAGTCTAATCACAGCAGTACATACACGACTTTAATTCTTTCTCTACTTCTCCTTCCCACCTCCTAGGAGAACACCCTGTCTAATAAACAGGCCTCTGTAAACTCTGATTGGGAAATACTCCCAGTTCTTCCACTGGAGAAAGAAAGTCCCTTTTATTCTTGTACATGAAATACAATCATAGGCTAAAACATGTAAATTGGGTTTGGGGCAGGGACTGGAACCCTGCACAGCTTCTTCAGCTGGCCAGAGCCTTTCCAGGGTAACAGCACACTATGCATCACTCCTCTTTCAGCTCTACTGAACCATTAAGGATCTCATGCAGTCCAGAAAGCTTTCCGCTGGGTATCACAGTCATTCTCCTGAGAGAGAAGAAACATGGGTCTCACCAACAGAGAAAGAGTGCTGCTTTCTGCAGCCTTTTTGTTCATTTTTTTGTTTAAGAAAAATGTGCACTACGTTTACAATAAAGTTTAAGTGCCACTGATTCTGAGACTACCAAGGCAAGGCAGGATATCCTGGCTGCAGCAGCTCTGGCATCTCAGCCTTTAAGCAGCAGGAGGTTTAAGACACACCCATGACCTCAACACTTCCCCTGTGCTGCCCTCCGTACGTGTTACATTTCTTCGGCTCCATGCTGAATCCCTTAACATGCCTACACATTGCAAGCATCTCCCTATCCTCACTCAGCTGGCCCTGCAGCATCGCTCCTGTCTCACTGCCTACCGCAATCAAAGCGGCTTGTCCAAGGCTCCCCAGGAAGCCCAAAAACCTGCCCCTGGATCCCTCCAAACCCCAGACTGGCAGCTGCATCCCGTCCGCCTGGGAGTTTTTGCTTTTGCTTCACATTAATACAGAGAGGTATTTCCTGCCCCTACAGATTTTCAGGCTCTCCAGGTTCTGTCACAGGCTTAAACAAACCTTAATACAGTGCACACTTACAGTGGCATTTTTCTTTAAAGACATGTAAACTCAGATTATCCCAGGATTCTTCTCACCCACACAAAAAGGCTTGTTAAGAATCACCGCTTTAGAAAAAAATACACACCTCGGTTCCAAGTGAAAAACAGAGCTAAGTAAATAACAACTAAACAAAGTACAAAGCATCACCATTTCATACATTCATACAGCCTACATGTCCACTAGGCTGAAGGCCATATTTGGAAAAAATTGTTGCATATGCAAAGCTGGATGTTTGTATCTGAAAAGCAAAATCTTGCGTCTTTCTACAGGGGTAGGTTTTTAAAGTGTGCAGTAGCAAGGGTGCTAATGTTAATTTGAAAAGGATCTTGTACATGTTTGAAAACCCACCTTCAAGTGGAAACCTACCACCTCAGAAAAAAACACTGCACGTGTGCTTGCGGTGGCTCTCTTCTTGTACAATCTTGTAGAGCTGTTGCTCTTTACATCTCTACCTGCATGATCAAGCCTAAGTACAACTGTCATCCTCAGTCAAATACGGTTTTAGAAGAGATGTCAGAAACAAACCATTTCCCAGAAATTGCCAGGAGGCCACAGGCACAGAACTGTAAGACTTTTTTCTTATGCTTGCCTACAAAACTGAAACAGGATGCATGTTCTGGTGTCACCAGTCTGCAGAGACAAGCCAGGAAATGCTATGAGAGGGAAAAGAACTGAGGATCCTGTAGAGACGCATGGAAAATGTCTTTCTCCCCATGTTGTCCACATTAAACACATATTATTAACTTTGTTTTCCTTAATAGCTATCTCTACCAGCACATGGAAGTGAAGAGGTACAAAGGAAGCAGGACACCACTCTCAAATTAATTAAACCAAGAGCTTATCCACAATTCACTTTTCACGAGCAATACCTCTATATTTGCATATGGGCAAACACATAACAAGTAACTCTGACATAAGAAGTCCTCTGATGTTTGGAGAAGTTGGTGCTTATTTCACTGATGATCTTTTGAAGCAACAAATATGCAACAAACTCTCACCAGTGCTTAGATTTTGTTGTTGTAGTTGTTGCTTAGGACAAGACTGAGAAAGAAAACATACAGTTTGTGCCCAGAAATTAAGAAGGGCTGATAAAAACTGTAGATAAGCAAAGTGCTTAGACTGCAACAGCTTTCTACAATTAGGACAGAAAGCCTAGTGGTTAAAATGAGTAGAAGAATACACATCCTATCCTTTGTTAACCCACTGACACAAACATACCGGGTGTATTTTATTCAGAATGTCTTTCCAGTCTTGTGTTATTCAAATGCTATGGACTGATATTTTAAGAAGAGGCGCCTACTTTGTATCTTGTCACATGTTTCATAAAATTACAGAAAGCAGAGAGTAGTGGTGATGTAGCTGACTCTCTTTTACACATGAGCTCAGTGCCATCTTTCAAAGGGGGCACTGTGAAAGTGGATGGTTGTCACAGGAGGGAATGGCACTGCAGGGAAATAAGAGACATGAAAAGAAAACCAGTTTATGAGCTCCCTCCAATCATTACTTTTTCTCTGCCTCCTTCCTCAAAACAAAAATCCAGCATAAGCATTACGGCCAGCTTTGGCCTTATTCTCTTTGTTTTCCTTCTCCAAATGTTATCACACGACCACCCCCTTCCCATTTCCAATTTTTATCTCCAAATACAACGAACAGAGTAGCAGGCAGAAGGACAACTCAAGTATCTTTAGTGTTATCTTCTGGTAACCTCTGTGGCGTAAGGACGAAGAAAATCCCATAGCAGTTAAGGAACTGCTGAACCTTGTTAGAGAGCACACACAGGTTTGAAAGGAGTCCTCTTCCCTCCATGGCAAAGACATACTCATTCAATATTCTGTGATTCTCTAGAGCCTCTCACCTAATAATGCATGTTAACAAATTAAATCTTAGATCACTTCCCGTCATGCAAATATCCTCACTACTTTAGAGAGAGACAAAGGCACAGAAATGCTAAGGGGCTTTTCACAAAGTGCTGCAGAGCATAAGCGTGCAGACAGAGAAACCACAACTGTAATCTGTCACATGCTTTAAACTAAAAATGGCCTCTTTTCCAGATCCAAGGCAGACAGGGCCCTGGGTAGGCACCTGCAGGTATCCAGAGCAGAAAACAGGACAGCTATCAATGCTGACTTTTCCCTACAGACCTACAGTGTTTCATGGAGGATGAGTATCAACTCACATCCCTCCATTCTGCAGCTACTGTACACATCCACGGGAGCCCCACATCCCTCTCGATGCCAAACCATTGACACAGTTTGGCTTGACCGCTGGATTCAAACGTCCAGAGTCCATGCTGCCACTGGCCACTTGGCTGTCAAGCAGGGAGATGGTGGCTTGTCCACCTCAAACCCAACACAGGATCTGCCAAGGCAAACAGAAAGGTGGTCAGAGACATTACCAGAGATGCCGACAGAAACCCAGCACTGCACTCCCCTCAGGGAAGCAGCTTTCATGAGAACACGTAGAAAAGTATTGCCAGGTCCATGTCTGCCCCCTTCCCCAAGCTTTAGCTGGCATACTGTACAGTTATTTTGTTTCCCTCACATTCATTAATAGGCAAGCTTAACAGGGAAACAACACAGAAGCATTTCAGCTGTGAGGCATGGCTGAAAACTCCTTACTCATCCCCATGGAAAATCAGAAATGAGGAAAAGTGGTTGTCCAAGGTAAAAGCTTTCCTCAGTGATTTCTCCATTTTCCCCATGGGTTTAAGAGGTAAAATTTGAATGAAATGCTACATAGGAGTAATTGGTTGACCACCAAATAGAAGTTACTGAGATGGACAGGTTAACCAGACATCCATGTATTTCTACCCAGAAGCCCTCAGTTACCTATCTGCATTATAAAGAACATGCAAAAATGAAGTTCCACCTCTCCAGCCAAGAAGCAGAGCCATTAGAAATAAAAAGTTATCAAAATGATTCTTTTCCCCCAACCCCCAGCTAGAAACTCACTCCAATTTCCCTTATGATTAAATAACACTGTCAGATTAACATGCTAAGTGACAGCTACAGCCATGGAGCAACTGCCAAAAACATCCTGCAAACAGACTTTCCAAATACTGACGTCAGCGCACCATCATGTAAGCCTCCTCACAGCCACTGTAAAGGGGATCCCCACAGCCACTGCAAGGGGGATCACGCTGTGCCAGCTCAGTGGGCTTCGGGTTACCTGCTCTCCCCTCATTCCCTGCTCAGCCTCCTGTTGCAACCCCATGGAGACCCCACAGTGAGTTCTGAGGAAATTCACTGCCCTGAGGACACAGCAGACCCAGGCTACACCTTTTTGCTGTTGTTCTTGGATTTAAAATTGTTAGTGTTAAATTTCAATAGCATTTGCTGTCATGCCTACAGGTACCACAATGTTTCACAAAGTATTTGCAGACCACATATGTTGGCCCTGCTGCATTTTGATTTGTCAGTCTGAGGTTCAAAGCGGAAAAGACAAGTGGAAAGAGGCCCCTTTGCTTTCCAAATTACTCTTCTGTCATAGTAAATCTGCAGCACTGGCTATGCCTGTAACTGAAACTCAGGTGATGTTCCAGCAGCAGGATCATCATGCCCTCAATACGATGCCATTCCATCACCTACTCCAAGGGCAATCACTTCTCCCTGGAGTACTGCAGGATAGGATCAGAGGTTTTATTCACATTTGCAAATTCTCTAAACACTTACGCACTAAGAGAAGCCAAGCACATTAAGCAGACAGAGTAAATACAAGAGAAATTTACTGCATTTAAGATGGAGGAAATTGCAGTATTTTTAAAAACTAAATGCTCTCAATGATCATACACAACATGCACACAGGACATAACGCATGCCAAACAAAACCTAGTGGCAGGACCTATTGTTCTGCAGATTCTTTAGGGCACGAAGGGACAGATTTTGACTTCTGCTCAACTGAGAGATGTTCTGCTGAGGTTTTTAAGCAAACACAAGAAAAAAGAAAAGCACACATTCTCGTTGCCAATGTTACACATCCCAAACATAACACTGAAAGGTTTTTCTCCTTTGAAGAAGCTGAACCTGATCCAGCAATTGTCAGAAACCTCTGGCAGTGTAAGATCCTGCAGAGAAACCATTTAAGTAGACCAAGTAAGAGAGGACAAGTTAGAAGATCTCAATTCAAAACTATGTCGCATATTTCCTCTCCTTCTAATACAGAAAGGGGAACTTCCACCAGCATATCTGCGCCATCATATAATATATAATTCATAAAACCTTAACAAGCAATTACAGAAAGAATATGTACATATTTTTAATTTGGAATTATTTTTACTTACGAGAGCACACCTCACGTACTTCCCAAGAATAAGAAATTATGGCAAAAAGTTTTCAGCTGTACCTCATACCCAGCTGTCTTTATCATCCTTACTTATGAAAAACGATTATGGCAGAATACTGGTGAAAACCTAGGAAGCATGAGCCAAGCACAGCCTGACAGCTTAAAATTAGAAGGGAAATAAAAAGAACACCAGATTTATTATTTTTATATCAATGATTAATTTTAAGCCAATCTCATGATTTTCTGGGGACTGGCATGATTTAACATTTGGAGTTGGCAATACAGCATACCATACAAACACATAGCCGTAAAGAGACCAATTCAAGTTTACTGTGGGGACTATAACTTTGATATGCCTGACATTTGCACATTTAAACATCTCAGCCATAACACCACAGTGTTCAATACAAGAGCATTATGTACCTTTTCTGGGCATCAAAAGATGATTCCTTATGTCAAAATCCTATCCACACAAGCAAGAAAGCACTATTTAGAGTTCTGTTTATTATTTGTGACATATTACAGTTATATTTTTAAAAAAATATTATTAAAATTTATGGATACATGCTCTTGACATTGTGCCAAAATGCTTTCTGCCACACTGAACTACAGGGTTTGTGCCACCACTAAGATAAACAATATCAAGGGGAAAAAAAAATTACTGAAGTAGTACTTCAAGATACCAGCAGAACTGCAAAAGTATCATTTTGAAAAAGACAAAAGGTGTAAAAATATACAGATGAATAAGAGAGGCAAACAGATATTCTTAAAACCATTTAATATCTTTGTATCTTAAAATAAAGATTAATTTTCAATTCAAACATTCAGTTTCTGTCATAGAATAGCACTTATTGAGTACAGACAGGTTTGGCTTCAAGTGTACTGTCTGTTGCTTATATTGTCTGTTAGTTACTGTAAGTATCGGTTTATACATCCTATGTTTCACATTATCATCTTTGTTCTGCTCCTACTGTGCCTTGTGGCTAAATAGGTTTTCTGAAAGTCAGTGACAAGATGTGCTCAATCTGCAGACAGCAAAAGAGGTGACTTCTGTAACAATTACAATCACACTGCTCACAAACTGGCCCACCTATCTGTTAAACACAATTCCTTCTTATGTCATCAAGTAGCACATCACATTTTTTTTTTTTTTTTTGAGAAAAAGTAAAACCAAACTGGTAACTCCGAATTCACAACAAGCTTTTGTCAAAAAATCTGTTTCCTAGCTTCAATGCACAGAGTCCACAGTATACACTGTGATTGACATGTACAAACAACTCCTTCACTTTTTGTAACATATACCAAAATCAGAATCCCTGCCTTCAAGAGCTTACAATGGCAATTATTTCATATGCCTGAATCTTTATGTTTAAAGTTATTTCAGTTCCTAAGCTAAGCAGCCAGACATTTTCAAGCTAGATTTAGTCACCTCTGCAGCCTTAGTTCTACTTTCCTTATGTATTTTGCGCACTGAAAGAGGTCCTCTAGGAAAACCAGTAATGAGATCAGTGAGTAACTGAAACCTGCACCACGATGCATACACAATGGGGCAGGATCAAGCTTACACAAATGCTGTAAGACTCGGGCACCCTAGCATCCTGATACCTCACTTTGAAATCTACCTGTTAATTAGTTTTTTCCTGTGCTGAATGACATCAGCACTTATTTTGCCCCCCAAAGGCAGGCAAATCTCGCATCACAAAACGGTGCATAAGTTATTATACACAAAATGGTGACACGGCTTCCCTCTTCTGGTGGGTA
>JBCFXG010000092.1:120000-284431 GCA_039720435.1 Amazona ochrocephala
AGGTCTACATATAAGTCTGTAAAATAACATATATATACAAGGTCCCCCAAGTTTGGAACTGCAGATGCAAAATGCTTTGAGGCAGGAAATTCCACCGTCTTCACATTTGTATTCCATCCAGGACAACAAATGACCCTAATCAGTACTCTGGCATTTCGGATGTTAATGGAATACAAAAATATAATAAATAATAAACAACATGAAAAAAAACCCACATTTGACTTGTATGTCTGCTCTCAACAAGATAATGAAATCCTATTTCCACAACCCAGAGAAGTCCCAAATCCCTAACTTTGAACAGAAATGCATACACACCAATTTTCAAATGGTCTTTCTTCTCCCATCCAACCATTTCTTTATTTCTGCCATTTACACTCCCCAGCAATACTGGCAGATTGCTCAACAGTTCGCAAAAATGAGTTGTGAGTATTAAACTCCACCATATAAAAAGTTCCCTCACTGGGAAGGAGGTCAGATTTAATTCATTCTCCCCCAGAGAGGTTAAGAACTCACATTATCAAATAAGAAACTCTGATTTACACTACCATGTTCCATCTGATTAATCTCCTACTAATCTTGGTCTAAGTGGTAGACTTTGAGGCACAAAACCGACAGCAGCCTTCCAGACCTAAAGCAGTCCTACAAGAAAGCTGGAGAGTGACTGCTTTACAAGGGCCTGTAGGGATAGGATAAGGGGTAACAGCTTTAAACTGAAAGAAGCTAGATTTAGATAAGGTATTAGGAAGAAATTCTTTATTGTGATGGTGGTGAGACGCTGGAACAAGTTGCCCAGGGAACTTGTGGATGTCCCATCACTGGCAGTGCTCAAGGCCAGGCTGGACGGGGCTTTGAGCAACCTGGTGTAGTGGAAGGTGTCTCTGCTTACGGCAGGGGGGCTGGAAGTAGATGAGCTGTACAGTCCCGTCCAACCCAAACCATTCTAACATGATATGCTAATGTCTTTGCAGAAAGCTCACTTACTCTTTCGTGTTTGAGATGACAAGACACTGGTTTTGGACAAATGTCCAAGTAGCAGCCTGAGCAAAGTAAAAAACACAGCTGTGCATCAATTGCTTTTGTAGCTCCAGCTTAAAAATAGCCCCGGTTCACCAAAGAGAACAGTCTTTTCTATATACAAATACAAATCCTTCAACACCTAATACGCCTTCATCGTGTTGCTATCATCCCAAAAAGTAAACCCCAAAAGTCTGAGGTCAGACAGGTCTGAGGGCACAACCTACATACCCATCCCTACACATATACACACTCCCCATGCAGTATAGGGCCACTTGCAGGTGTGGAGATTGCATGTGGAAAGTCAATCAAGTAACATATAAAGCTGGCAACCAAGACCATAACCCTATGCAAAGCCTGTACGCCACACACAAGGCTGAGGCTTCAGGACCAGGTTAAGTACAAAAAAATATCCACTGCACTCAAATATGCAATTAAAGCACGCCACACAGAACACACACATCTTTTAAGATGATGGGAGAATTATACAGAGCATTCTTACACAAAAACTATTTACCTACCTGTTTATGCATCTCTATATTCAGTCCATACGACATCTCGTAATACTGAGAAAGAAGAAAATTACTCCATTAGACCTTGCAATTGTTAAAACTATGTGAAAAATCACTTTGAATCAAACATCATCTGTACATACAGACTTACAAACATTTACTGGCCTTGAAGAGCTCCTGGAATTCAAAAGAGCATTTCACAGCAACATATCTTCTTTTTTTTTTTTTTAATTTTTGCTTTATCTATATTGCGTCGTGGCAAAAAAAAAAAAGCCATAAAACAAGGGAAAAAAACCACCCAGACAATAAAAAATCACAAAAAGTAATCACAACTAGCATTAAGGATCAGAAGCAGAAAAAAGGCCACATAGAAAACGCTCAAGATTTTACTCCCTAGCACACATAAAAGATGCCAAAAAAACACCCAAAATGCTTGAAGCCAGACACACATTTAAATCAGCGAAGTCTAACAGACCGGTTATTCAATATTTTAAATTAAACATACAAAATTCTACAATTAAATAACAAAGCTGCAAAAAAATAAGAGCATGTAAAATCAAAGCCAAAGCAGATACACCATTCTAACTATGCCCTGTTGTGCTCAAGTATCACAGGGAACTCTGCTCAGTATGTAATGTCACCACCAAGCAATCCCCAAGATTTAGGTATATCAGGGATCAAAAAGACAACTGTGAGCCTTAACATTTGCCTGCGCTCTTGGTTAAGAATTTTTCAAGGTTATTTACCCTTTTCGTGAATACAAAGAGTGTCATTCAACATGTACACGTGGAAAATGGCTAATCCCTTATAGACATACAGGAGAACAGATAGCAAGAGCGCCTCTGGAGTTATGATCTATCGTCCAATCATGTATTTAGAGAACCTTCCTATGCACATAATTTAACCAGGCAGACCACAACCACTGAGGAAATGCCTCTCACAAATGAGATCCCTGCCGTACTGAATTCAGGGGAACAATGAACCGGCTGCCCAGGTATAACAGTTCTTCTAAGAAGTAGGCTTTGGGTTTGTATCCGTACAAGTGCCATTTTGGCTTACTCACTTCACAGGAAAAAATATCTCAAACCGATTTACAGAGATATGATCCTTGGGAGAAGCCAGCAAAAGTAAAACATCGTCCCCAGATACACTACGAAAGTTGTTCACAGCTTTGAAGGGCTGACAAGTTATCTGCTAGCGTTCGGAAGAAACATCCCCAGTTGCTGAGATAGGCTGAAGCAGGTTTCGCACAGAAACTAACCGCAACAAACAAGTTAAAAAGCCCTGAAACTAAGAATTTATAATGGAAGCACTGATGCAACCTTAACAACAGGAGCGCTACTATAATCTTTCTGTTTGCCTCCAGCAATCTGAACATATTTCGGTCTCAGTATACCAAGCTAATACACATTTTGAATTTGTTATGCAGCTTGCTTACCATGACATAATGTCGCTGCATCTCTGTCTTCTCACTTGCCAGTTTTTCACATTCTAGCTTTAAACTGTTCAAGACATGAAAAGGAAAAGCATGGGTACTTCATAACACAAACCCAACATTCTTCTGGACGCAGGTTACTCCCCTTTTCAAGCATTTCTCCAACACACAAATAGATACATGCATTCCAGCTCTTGCTTGGGAGTTCAGGGTGGGGTCTGTACTTTTCCTCTTTCAAGAGACACTGTGCAGTACCCTCATCCTCATCTAAGCAAACTGCGTACAGTACACAGGAGAGCATTTTTCTCCAACTAGAAAAAGCCAACACTAGTGCACAAAAGAGGCACACAGGGGTTCACACCTACAACACTTAAGCTTGAGAAGCCACTTACAAATCCATAATTTGGGGTTTGGAGTTTTTATTGGAAAGAATTTTAGAGACACCTCTTGTTTTCACTCAACCCCCAGAGGAATCAAACATGTATCACCACTTCAAGGAGCAAAAAGTTGATGGATTTTTTTTTTTTATTATTTGAAGACAGAACTGCGAGGAAAACATGGCAGGCAATTTAGGAAATACCGTGGTAAACACGAACACCTCCACTGTTGGGTTTTTTTTTGTTTGCTTGTTTTCGGAAGCCGGCTAAGCAATCCTGCCAGAAGTCACTTGTCACTTTGAGGACACAGCACTCTTCCACCTAAGGATAATGAAATAACTCGTCGCCTCACTTCCAGGTTATCAGCACTTGACATGTCAATGAAAGGCGCGAGGGGGCCGAGCCAAGAAAAGATGCGCGTCCTGAGCGGCATTTTGAAGGAAAGCGGAGAGGACGAGCCCAGACATCCACACATTTTTCCATCAACCCCCAACACCACCCCCTCCCTGCCATAAAAATCCCAAAACCCTAAACAAAACAGGAAAAAAAAAAATAAAAAAAATAAAAAAAATAACAATTAAAAAAAAAAAAAACAAAAAAAAAAAACCTAAACATCACAAACTGAAGCGTGGGGATGTCAAGAAAACCCGCTCGCCACACACTGCTCGAGGCCCTTGCAAGCCCCCCGTCCTGGGAGCCAGGGCCGGCGGCGGGATGCGGAGGAGCTTTGGGAACGGCGACCGGCTCAGATGAGTCCGCTCCGCGCCCGGGATCCGCCCGGAGGTCCCGGCGCCGGGGCGAGCGGAGATCCCGCGCGGGGCTCGGGGAAAGTAGGCTGCGTTACCTGTGGTACTGAGCCTGCAAGAACTGAAACTCCTCCTTAATCCGATCGCAGGACTCGGAAATGGTGAATTTAAAGGGCTGCGCTGGCTGGTGAGGAGCCTGCAAGCAAGCAAGAGCGGGTCTTTTAATCGCCTCCTCTCGCCCGCCCGTGGCTCCCCCCGCCAGGTCGCCGCCCGCCGCTGCGCCCGGCTCCTCGGAGGCGCCGCTTCCCTCGGGTCCCCGCCCGCCCTCCAGCCTCGGGCCGGCGACGCGATGCCCAAACCGCCCCAGGCTACTGCCCCGACGGGGCTGCCGGCGGAGCACGGCCTGTACGGGAGGAGGCATCGCCCGCTTGGAACCACCGCACCGGCCGCAGCTGCGGGACGGGGGGCGGGTGCCGCGTCCGCCGCCGGGACCGCCGGGTGGGGGCAACACAGAGGAGTCAACCCCGGTCCGAGCGGGCGGCGGCGCGGCGGACAACAATAAGAAAATGGCTACAACTCCGCGGTGCCCGCGCTGGAGAGCTGCCCGCGGGGCCGCCGCCACCACTCACCGGGTGCCGGGTCTGCGGGTACATCTTGCTCAGGTCACGGATCATCCACGCCGCTTCGGAGGGCGCTGGCTGCCGGAGCGGCAGGGATCAGCGCTGCAGGCGCGGCGGTGGCGGGCAGGGACGCCCCGGCCCTACCGCCCCGGAGCTGGCGGGGCACCGCCGACAGCAGCGGGGCGCAGCGGCTACGGCGGCGGCGTCCGCGGCGTGCAGGGGCCGCTGCCACATCCCCCGGGGGCGATCAGCGGGTGGCGCCGACCGGCTCTCCGGAGCGCCGCCGCTCCGCGGGCTCCGGCGGCCGGCGAGCCCCGTGCGGTGGTGGGCGAGGAGGAGGAGGGGGAAGAGGAGGAGGGGGAGGAGGAGGAAGGGAGGGGAAAGCCCCTCCGCCGGTGCGCGCTCCGGCGGAGATCCCCGCCGGCAGTTTTCTCCCTTTCTGCAAACTTTTATTGCTGCCGGCGGCTCTCCCGGCGCCGGGCGGAGCTCCCGGCCCGGCGGGGAAGGGCGGCTCGGGCGGTCGGCTGCCCGGAGGTGCGGTGCAGTGCGGTTTTGTGTGGCGGGCTGGTCCTCGCTGCTACCGGCCGGACCGCATCTCCCCTAGCGCTGTCGGGCCGCTCTTTTCCCGTTCTTTGTGTTGTCGGCTTTTTGTTTGTTGGTTTAATTAAAAAAAAAAAAAAAAAAAAGCGAGCGGGAAAGATGAAGCAGAAGATACGCTCCGGGCTGCTTTATTAATATCTTTTTTTTTCTCTTTCCCCTCCTCGCCTTTCGAAACTCCGATAAGTGGCGGCAGCAGCGGCAGCACCACGCAGGACGGAGCCCTGTGCCCGGTGCGCTTCGGTCCGGTGCGCTGCGGCGCAGCCGTGCCCGGTCCGTTTCGTCCAGGGCCTGCAAGCCGCCGATCCTCGCCGCTCGCACAGCCGGCTACAGCGCGGTGACTCCTTTGACCAAATTTAGCCGCGGCTCGTCATTAACATTCTGATACATATTCAGGCAGCCGGAAGGGCCACCGCCGCCGCGAGGCACCCTGGGAACCGCAGTCCTCCCGGCGACACCGCTCTCCACCCCACCCTCCCACTGCCGACTATGGGACTTCAACTCCCGGCGACCTCCGCGGCACCTCCCTCAACCCCGCCTTCCTCGCCCCTCTGCTGCTCCGCCCATGGAGGGCGTTGCCGGCGACCAATAGGCGGCGGCCGCACACTAATCGCCGTTCTGTATTAATGCCCATCATTTCTCCGCTGACAAATGGGCATGCGGGCCCGGGGTGGAGGGAGAGAGAGGAGGGCGGCCCCAGCTCGGCCCCCACGTGGGGGCCTGACGCCTCGCGGGCCCGCAGCCAACCAAGCGGCTTCTCCTGCCTCGCTGCTCTCGTTCGCCCGCCGCCTGAGGAGGAGCTTCGAGATCGCTGGCGTTCCGCGGCGCCGGCGTTCGAACAGGGGAAACATTTGTTCAGCCGTCAATCAAAGTAACGTGGGACGGTGTCGGCTGTCGCTGCCGCCGCTGCTGCTGCTCCCACCGCCTCCTCCGGGTGGGGCGGTGGCGCGGAGGGAGCGGGGTGCGGTGGGGGGCGCCCTGCCCTGCCTTGCCACCCGCCCGCGGCCACCGGCGGCCGCACGCGCTAATGGGGGGGGCAATGGCTGCTTAAAGAGACAGGTGTCCTGTCGCCTCGCCTCGCGTCAGCTCTCCTGGCCGGGCCGGGCAGCCCCGGGCGGACGGAGCCGATGCAGCCATCCCTTCGCAGCCGGCCGTGCACCAGGAAGGCGCCGAAGCGAGGACAGCCCCCTACCCTTTGACGTCTTTTGCGCCGCCGTGGCTCTGCCGTGCCCTGGGCCCCGCGGCGTGGCCCGGGCAGGGGAGCGGTGCCGCGTTATAGCCGTTTAATGCGACGCGACGTGAGGGTTTTTTTCCATGCTGGTTTTGCTTAGGGGACGCAGCGCTTGCTGCGGGCAGCGGTTGCGGGGAGAGGGTGTGAGCTGCTCGCCAGAGCAAGGTATAAAGGCTTGACCTTTACGTGATGTACTGTACAGGTACGCTGGCATTTGACCGGGCGTTTTCTCCAGGCTGGCGGAGGGCGGCTGGGCGCAAAGGGCCCTGTTTCTGAAGGGGCGGTAAACGTTCCTTGGAATTACTCTTGGAAAGGAAGGGGCAGGCGATGACAGCCGCCGCCTCTGTGATCTGGAGGCTGAGCAGCAGTCCCCGGAGGGTCTTCCCAGGCCATCATGCCGCATGCGTACTGCCCCGCTGCCCCATCGCCACCGGCTACCTGCGACAGGAAGGCTGCCTTTAAATAAGTAACCAGATGCATCTGCACCTAGTTCTGTGTCCTAAAAAGACCCCACAACAACTCTTCTGGCAAGCCCCACCGCAGACAGGGCCGCGCAGTGACGCACACGGGAGAGAGGGGCTCAGGCTGTATTTTTCTCTGTGCCTGTCATGCTTAGATTTGCCTTCAAGCACTTAGTATTCCTGATGAGCTGCAGTGTAAACCTGCATGCAGAATAGATGGCGGTTTAGTCACGTCATTTTTGACGCCTGTATTCCGAATCTACAGTCCCGGAACTTGCACTCGGCAATTAATGCCCTGACGATGGTGGCTCAATTAGATGTACTTTAGATTATTGGTCATAAATTCTTTCTGCTGTCTGCAGATCTCTGGCGAAGGCTTGCAGCTGCTGAGCACCTTGAGGCCTTGATGGGACATGCTTCTGAGGTTTTGCCACAGAGACTTTCTCATTGCTTACATGATCTCTGAGGATTGGTACTGTAGTCAAGAGCTCAGGACCGAAGAGCAGCAGTGGTACTGATGAAGGTGGTAATGATATACATCTTCTGTACTACCTAGGCACAGAGCTGCATAGGTGTGGGATGAAAATCTCTCCTCTTGTTGAAATAGTTTGTAACCAAAATCTGCTTTCTCTATGGTGAGTGCAGTAACCACTAGCATCTGGGGAGGGTTGTGGCAACTGATGCTAAATCCTTTTGAAACAATTTTTTACCTAAAATGGTGTGTGGCAGGTTCACCAAAACATGTCCTTCTCACCTTCTGTTTTTATACAACAAAAAAATGTCTGCATGTTGGGTATGCAGTACTCAGCCTTCATCACACTTGCATATTTTGTTTCTGCTGGAATTTTCTTTTTGCCAAGTTCTTAATCAGTGTTCCAGTGGGATTTAGACCTCTAAATATTGTTTCAAGATCTGGAGATAAACCACCCGCCTAATTATGAAAATACCACTCAGTGGATTTTACCATGGAATCCCCAACCTGTAGAAGGATGAGTCTGGTTATAAACTAGACACTATATCTGAAGAAATTGAATTCTAAAAATAACAGCAGGGTTTGTTGTTCCTTGTTGCCTTGCATGAGTTTGGCATGAGGTACATAGCTCCAAAGAGAAAAGTATTCAACGCCTTGGAAGGCAAAAAGCAATCGTGTTTTTGGTCAAAGCAGGCTGTCTTCGTCATTTGAAGGACAATTTATTCATTGAAGCTGAAGCACTGTTCACTCTTGCTTCCGGTTAGTCTTTAGTGAATTTGCGTCACAGTTTTGCAGCATTCTGGCAAGATCCATAAAATCCAGAAGTTTAGGAGAAAGTGTGCTGTAACTTGCCACTTTTAAATGATGTGAATTAAGATCAGAATGTCAGTGTCATTCTATTTTCCTGTCTTCTGTCACTTCTGACACAGCCTTGATGGGTCTTTAAATATAGGCTGTTTTGTATTTAAAGTTCCTTGTTTTTTCCTTCTTTTATGAAAAGTCTTTTATGGTAGGTTATATAACCTGTACTGTTATCTGCCAAGTAGAGAAGGTAGCTTTTAAATGTTTTACACATCTTGCTAAAGATTTCTCGTAAGTGAATCGACTGCAAGAAATATTTAGGCAGTTTTATATGCACAGTAAGTGTGCTGAGTTTTGACTGGTGTAAAAAAACCCGTATGAAATATCACAGATGAGCTAGGGGTTGCAAAACATCATATCCATTCTTTTTCTTATGTTACCAAGAAAAGCAACTGGTTATTTCAGTCCTACTAGTTCATAACAAATCTGCATTTGTTTATATTCAAAGTCTAAGGTCTGAAATGAACAGAACAATGTGTGCTTATGTATCTATTTTACAGGATAGGTGAAGAAGAAACTCTTTTCCAGATGAGATTCTCTAACCCACTTCTAGACTCTGGTTATTTTTATTCTTTTTTTCTTCAGTCAAGTCATAACTTTAATACAGAGATTTATCAGTGCCAGAGGACCTTTAATAAAGGGTTCAATCCTGAGGCCATTTTGTATATAACCCCACAGATTTCCTGTCTGGAATGACTGTAGCTGAAGACCAAGAGAGTTGTGCCCAGCACTGCAACTTATTACAGTTTATTTCGGGACCAAGTTACTAGGTCACCATGCTTTGTCAGCTGTGTGCTCCACACATACACTCACTTGCAAAAATTGTGTTAAACTAATAATAATCTCAAAACTCCTCAATCTTACACCAGTACACATGTTTAAGTGTACTGTGTGACAAATGCACTTCTTATCCTTCAGAAAGATAAACTCAGTGAGGTTTTCAGTGGAATTGGCATCAAGTTCTCTCTGCTTAAAGCTTTTAATTATGGTGTTAAGCCAGGTTTTACTGGTAGAAGAATGTAACAGCGTGACACGGTTTATGTTCTCATGTTTTACAAGTGCTATCAAGTGACCCTGTCTCAGTATGTTTTTAAAACACTCCCTACATACAACTTTCTAAATTAGTCATTAGTGACCTCAGGGATATGTTGTACCTAGTAAGCACATTAGGAGAATTTATGATACTAAGTATAAGATGATCTGTAAGTCAATTTCTAGGTAACTCTCTTATAAAGCAAGAGTTTTGCATGTTCCAAACTATTTTTCAATGAAGTCTTTACATTCTTCTTTAATATTGCCAAAGTCTCATTTCATAATAATAATCTACATAATCTTCAATTATATATTGAAATTGGCTTGCATACTGTCATAGTGCAGACTCAGCATGCACAAGGAATCAGGAGTTTAGAGACTGCCTGTTGTGAAACGGTTTTATTTTCTTTACACTCTTTCTTAAGAGCAACATTCATGAGTAAGACGTACACACCTTTTTTAGTAGTTATGGAATTACTACATGAAAAGATCGTGATTAGCCGAGAGTGATTTAAAAAAATAGCTGCTGTAGATGCATTCTTCTAAAAAAATGGAAAACTCTATAATTTGACAGCAGTGTATTTCCACCCGATGAACGCTAGGGTTGTTTTCTAAATACACATTTCCTTTTTAAGGAATGGGAAGAATAATTCCTTTCCAGAATGGAAATACTCAAGATTATGTGCTTCAAGTAAATTTATTAGTTGCATTGTAAACTTCCTGCTGTCTTATGGGAGTCCAGGAAGTTTTGAATTGTTAGTGTATTCAGCATTGAAACTTTTAAACAGTAAATGGATTTTGAGAACCCCTAAATGCATTCTGTTTCTGTGTTTAATGGATAGATGTACAGCAACCTTATATATGTATATAGACATATCCATAGAGTCATCAATGCTTTCTTCAGAAAATGGTCAACATTAGGCTTTTGTGGATCATACGCATGTTTTGAGGTGATGTGAAAAGTAGCACCAAGTCATCAGATATGTCAAAGCAGCATGTGAGGTTACCTTTCTGTTATCCTTGTTCACCTGGGTCTGGAGAGTTGAGACTTCATGCTCTGCTAGCATGAGTTACATCGTCATGGGGCAGCCTTGCTTTTCTTGTCCTTGACACATTTTTCTGTTCCTGCCCCTGATACCAGAGAGGAGCCCAACTGCAGTCCAGAGTACCTTCCATTGGATACAGAGCTACTGTGAGTCTCCTGGAGTGGAACAAAATGGATTTTGGAAGTGGTAAGACTCTGTCCTGTGTTATAGGTGTGACTTATAGTAGAGGTCACAGCCTGGTCTCCATGAAAACTGAATGCGAAGAATGCAGTTCTCTTCACTGGATGCTGGCATATGGACTTTCACAACCCACAGTTAAAGAAAGTAAAGAGGAAATGAGTGTTATTTGAAGGACTGTTTCTGTCTTTGTGACTACGTATGCATACAGTGATCCTCACTCCAGGTATTCCAGGTATCAGCCAGTCCTTTGACCGACACCTGTCTCAAAGGTAAACAGTGAGGTTTTGTTCCTGATAACTAATCCTTTTGATGAGGCAATCTCACCAACCTTTTTAAAGTTTACTTAAGGGAACAGTGACTGGGGGTTTGCTCCCTAATTGCTTGTAGCTCAAGTGACTCCATCAGGTTTAATGACACTGCTTTGAATGAACACTGGTATAAAAGAGAGAAGAGATACAATACACAGGGTCAAAGTGACTGGGAAATAAACTTAAGGAGCAACCAAATTGCTTGTTTTCTGAACAACCTGGAAGATACATTGTGTTGAACTTGATGTGAGCTGTATGAAAACAAAACAAGGAGTAGTTTACTAAATAAACCTTTTTTTTTTTTTTTTTAAGTATTGAAACAGTGCCTGCCATAACAGAGTCACTATGAGAAAAAGGAGGAATAAAGCTGAAGATAGTAAATGAACAGTACCCCCTTTAACAGCAGTCAGTCACTTCCTGCAATCAAAGCCATGCTAGCATGTGGCCAGTTCAAATAAAAATTACTGGACCAGAGCCAAACACGAAGAAGTAATTGATAATGTGTTTTTTCAGAACCCACCCATCCATCAAATGTGTCACTCCTCCATAATACTTTATTGCCCCTTCTGAAGAAAGATCTTTAAAATTCATTGTGTGCACTTAAAAACAAAGTGTCCTTGTCCTGGTTTATAATGATTCTCTTCTAGTTTGGGCTTGTTTTGTGATTTAATTACATTCTCTGTTATCGTGCATTTTTGTACAGATAGTTGCTGGAAATTTCTGCTGTGCTTAAACAAAGAATCTTTTGTGCTGTATCAGCTTGCATTTTCCTTGGATTGTGTTGTGCTGGTGTCTTTTCACTGACTTCAGCACTTGAGTATTGTAGTCATAGCTTAACTAAGTAGACTGTAACAAACAGATTCATTGGCCCATTCTCTGTGCTGCATCTTATTAACTAATCTGTGGGAAATGCTCTTTACATTGTTAAGGCGTATGCACTATTACAAACAATAAATTAACCTTAACTGGAGGAAGCTTTAAAACTCCTAATAGAGTAGCCTAGCAAAAACAGGAGTTTATAAAAGCTTTATACCTACCAAATGTCATGGATATTTTTTGTTAAAAGGTGCTATATCAACACCACCTAAAATGTGCTTTTCTACACTAACCTTTTACTATTGTCTTTAGCAAACAGATATTATAAACAGTGCTCTGTAATTTCTTAATATGAGATAGCAAAGGAGAGATAAATACTAGATACATTTAGTTGAATTGATACTTTCTTTACATACAGTTAAAGAGCAATAATGAACACAATTGCAGGAAGAGTATTACTCTGAACAGTGTTCACAGTTCTGTTGTACCAGTTTTACAGGGGCTGCTAATGATAACCCTCAAATTACAGACCACAATCTAGTTAAGAGTTCAAGTACTGTGGTGCCAGTTAATTCATAAAGAAGTACTTTGGATTCTAATGTTTAGACTGCTTTTTCATATTATAAAGTGCCAGAGCTCACAACTTGTGTACTGAAAAGAATGTAGGTACTCATGACAACACAGCAGTAACAGCATCTTGAGCAGGCAGAGATGAGGATAGACATTGCAGTTTTGGTAACAGAGAAGAAGGGGCATACTTGAATAAAGAAAGACCTTCCCCTTTAAATAAGATGTGGATGAGGTCTGTGGGTCTGGAAGGGATGAATTTGTACTCACACACTGTCTCTAACCCATTCTTTCACTTTAGGGAATGTTTTAGCTATAAATTTACACTGAGTGTGTGTCTAAATCAAAAAGGAGTATTCTCCTCCCTGGAAACTAAAGACTCAAAAAGGATAAAAAAGAATTTTACAGCTCTGCCACCTAGGATTGATTAACTTAAATGCAATAACCTCAGCCCAAAGTCTGATTTGTCAGACAGAGTGTCTAGATCTTTAAATCATATATCAAATCAAAGTAGAGAGCAAGCGAATGGGTATTAGAATTGAGTTACCAGCTCCACCACTCACTGCCTGGTTTTGGACAATTTATTTTCACTTTTGCTAGAGAAGTGTGGTAGAGAAATATGCTGTAATTAATGTTGCACAAGGTTGTGGAATCTGTAAATTATTTATTTCAGGAAGAGGATTCAAGTTTAGTACACGTAAATCCAGGAAACCCTGCAAAAACACGCAATTCGTATGCCCCGTGGCTTTTACAGAATTGCAGGGTTTTCCCTGACATCAACACTTGTTTTAATCTCACTCAAGCTTCAAATCTGGCAGTGTCTGAGAAGCATCCCCGAGAAACACTGATCTAATAGTTGCAACTAAGTCAATAAAATGCTTTAAGCATTTGCTTACTTCAAGTCCATGATTTGTGCTATTAATTCAGTGGAGATAGTCACTAGATTAAAATTAAGCTCATGCCTAAATGCCTTGCTGGACTTTTATGAGATTATTAGGTTTATGATTTAGGTATCTTTCTTAACCTTGCTGAGGTCAGATCTCCTGATTTGAAGTGGTCCATCTAAAAGTAGTGGTAGACTTAGATTTCTATGAAGGTCAGTTTGGGGCAAGAGATCTCTCAGTTTTCGCAGGTACTTTTAGTTGTCTAAACATTGACGACTTTGTGTTTAGTAATTTAAACTTTCCAAATGCTACTGTGTCTGACTCATACTCTTGTAGCTCATATTTAATTTTATTTCTCTCAAAGCAATGCTAAAACCTACAGTGCTCTATTACATAGAAATATATGCTGCGTCTTTGACTCACGGAGCGGTCTCAAAATAATTACTAGAAGCCTATTGTATTCAGTAGGCATTACTGAATAGTGTATATGGCCTATAGGATCAGGCTTGTAATAGCTGTTTTAAAGCCGAAATATAAGGCTTTTACATTAAAGTGGGTATTTGGGGGTTTATCTCCATAAAAACAAATCTCTGCGTAGCTGTAACATTCCAAGGTGTAATGTAAAGCAATAGAAGGTAATAAGTAGCAAGAAGTGTTTGGTTTTTTTTAGGTAAAAATAATCCTCTGGTATTTTACCCAGCACCATTCCACGCAGTGGTCTGAAATTTACTATCATAGGTCAATATTCAAAAGGTGAGTGATTTGTTTGCACTGTGGGTTGCTTTGATTCCTATTGAATAGGTAAAAGTGTAGACCCCTGAATGTCTATGATACAGGAGTATTTGTACAGGAAAGGTGCTGCTTCTTTTAATTATCACATTAAAATATCAATCACTCAGTATGCTGTAGGCAGTTTCTACTTTCTGATTAGCTTCTGGGAATACGCTATTTACATTTGATATGACAATTTAGTTTTTAAGAAATGTGCAGTATAGCCACAATGAATAAAAATTTGTTTCAGTCTTTTGGGATAAAGAGTCTTATTATTATACTAAACAATAGAATATGAGAGGTTTTTCTGTTTATTTGTTTTTTGTTTTTTTTTTTTTTTTTCCAATAGTAATCTCATTTGAATGTTTTCATTTATCAAATCATTTCATGTTTACTTAAAAAACATTTTCTGCTCTCTGGAGAAGTCCATAATGTACTCAGTAAAGACTGAGCATCAGAAAAAAATGTACTCAAATGACAGAGTAAAATTCAGGAAAAGTTGTTCTGGTTTTGCATTGGTAGATATGCATGTTGCTGAACATTAGTGATACACATTTTATACATACATGTCCTGGTTTTGAATAAAAGAAGGGGCCTTATTCAGGTGACCACAAAAGAAAATGTGTAACTGTCAGGGTTTGTCAAAGTATAGCTTTCAAAGATACTACTGCAGTGTATTGTAATATTAAAATCTTGGCTATTTCACCTGAAGAGAAGTACAACTTTGGAGAACCATTAATCTTTCTACCAGCAAAACTGCCTGAGAAGTTACCTATGAGTAAACTGGAGTTAGGGCATTTTCTTAATAGTAAATTTGATAAAATCCAAATAGTTTATGTATGACTTCAGCTTTGCCTGATTGGAAAATGACAGTGCTCATTTAATGAATAGCAAATCTACACAACAGCTTAGGACAGGAATTGAAGAATGCTCTATCTATATGAAATTACAGAGGGAATTTAGAGGGCAAAAATGCAATTATTAGAACTGGAAGATGGCCAACATCCTTGCGTTAACTTCTATGTTCTTATTAGAAGAAATATATTAGATCCCATTTATTATTCTTTGCTGTACCCTCGATGTGGGGGGTTTTTTGGGGTTTGTTTTTTTTTTTTTTCTAAAATGTTTTGGTTTGGTTTGGGGTTTTTTTTTTTGATTTTTTTTTTGTTTGGTTTTTTTTTTTTTGGTTAAAGAAAATGGTAATTTTAGTGGCTGGATGTGAACGTTTAAACACATGTAGGTATGCTTAGTCTTTAGCATTTAAGCAACCTGTGTTGAAACAGTGGTGCCAGTTTAAAAACAGTATCACTAAGAAGTTACCAAAGCTCTAGTAGAGAGACTGAAATGTGTAGATACAGTCAAGACTCACATAGTTTTATACTGCCTGTAAAAACATAGCATGAAGTCCTTATCCTGTCAGGTCCTCAATAAAATTCTCACTGACCTTGATGAAGGGAGGACTTCAGCATGACACTGTCAGTGCTTACAGTTTTAGCACCAATTTTGCAGTACTCAGCATTTTTATTATACTTTCAGCTCTGAGTCTTATTTGTCATGAAACTCCCAACTTCATCTTTAGAAAGTCTGTGCAGGGTCAAATCTACTAAAGATCAACGAAAAGATTTGATGTCCTGTAAAGACTTGTTTGTGGATCCTGATTTTAGACAGCCACACCTTGTATCTTGCTCCCTCATTAGTCACCAAGTCCACACTTGCAATAAGCTGAGCACTGGCACAGCTAAAGCAAGGAGGTGCCTTAGGTCCCAGGTTGCTCTGGGCGTGGTATACACACTCTCATTTTGCTCACAGATTTTTCGCAGATGCACCAAACAGTACCTCTGTAATGGCAGATCTAGACAAGCTGACATGCACTCTCCACCTAAACTTGAAAGTTTCTAAAGTAACTGGAGCTGTAAATTACCAAGAAGAGCAATATTCAGGACATTTGGGCCATTTCCCACTAGCTAATTTTAGGCTGCTTTGTCATATTGGCAGTTGTGAACATTTTTATGACCAAAATGCATCCCTACTGTAAGCGCAGAAACAGTCACTTTGCCAAGCCAGAACTGGACGTATAAGGGAACACAGTGCAAATCCAGCTCTAGTAGTACTTTGGAAGAGTTCTGAACTGTGCTGTGTGCAGCTAAAAGTACGGAGACTCATGCTCCCTTCCTCTAACCTTCTCCACTTACTGGAGACTAGGGAATGGATCCAGAGCTGTGGATCTGCTAAAGTGTCTGCAATTTTTTTTACAATTAAGCACTGATTTTCTAGTTGCAGAGAAGAAGTTTGCATGCAGCCTCTTAAGGGCAAAGTTCACAGGGCATCTGAAAAAAACCTAAATTATTCATTTAAACAAAGGCCAAAAAAAAATCCTAATTATTTTTAACTCAAGTAGATAAACTTTTGGCTCAAGTCATGATTTTTTAGAGCTTAGCATGCAAAATGTGGAAGTTATCTCTATGAGGCTGCTCTCCTTCTTCCTGAACAGAAGTTTGAGGTGTTCCGGGGCAAATTGGCTGTAATAAGAGTATCACCACTAGTAAGCATCCCTAAAAAGTTTTCCGATCTCATGAGAGTTGACAGGATCAGGAAGAAGTTGGTACAGTATGTCTGCTGGCTGTATGTTTATTATATCAAAATCTCTTTGGCATTTGTGGAGGCCAGGAGCTTTTACATCGTTACTGCAAGTCCTTTAAAAAATGAATGCTCCTTTCATCCTGATGTACTATTGTGTAGCCCAGCCCTGTAGCAGAAGAGCACAGGTCTATATAATAATGTGTACCACTAGCCACTAATGAAAGCTCAGAATATGTATGTTACAGGCTCAGTTCCCTAGGACAAAATTAGTTGCTTGCATTCAATCCAGTTATCTGTGTATATATGGTTTCTGCACTAATCACTAGAGCACTAAGTCTGAGTGTTTCTGTGATAGCTGAGAGTATCTCCCTGGAGTGCAATCAGATTTCTACCACTGATACCCACGTCTGAAAGCTTCTGAAGTTTTTAGCTTTCCCACAGTAAATAGTTAACTTTTAATTGATACACAGCCACAAGAACACTCAAGGTTTATTGTTTAAAGAACAGACAAAAATGAAGGACTGAAAACTGAAGAAAAATAGAAGCACAGATTTCTTTATACCTTATTTGAGTGAATGTGTATGGTTTTTTGATCATATCAAAAGAAAACTGTTGATGACGTGCTGAAAAATAAAACAGCATAACATATGGCTGAAAGCATATCAGCATAGTACTTCTGGTTTCACACCAATTTCTACTGAATTTTCCTGAAGTACATTTACTATTATTTTACAAAATGTATTGAACTGTTCAAATTTTTGCTATTTGCTGTTGTGAGTGTTTTGGAAAGAGCTAATTCTTTCACGTAGTCTACTGTCATCATACAATTTTTTAAACTTATAGAATCATAGAATAGTTAGGGTTGGAAAGGACCTCAAGATCATCGAGTTCCAACCCCCCTGCCATTGCCAGGGACACCTCCCACTAAACCATGCCATCCAAGGCTATGTCCAACCCCACCTTGAACGCCGCCAGGGATGAAGCATCCACAACCTCCCTGGGCAACCCATTCCAGGGCCTCACCACCCTCACACTAAAGAATTTCTTCCTCATATCCAATCTAAACCTCCCCTGTTTAAGTTTAAACCCATTACCCCTTGTCCTCTCGCCACAGTCCCTAATGAAGGGTCCCTCCCCAGCATCCCTATAGGCCCCCTTCAGGTATTGGAAGGCTGCTAGGAGGTCTCCACGCAGCCTTCTCTTCTCCAGGCTGAAGAGCCCCAATTTTCTCAGCCTATCTTCATACGGGAGGTGCTCCAGTTCCCTGATCATCCTCGTGGCCCTCCTCTGCACTTGTTCTAAAACTTCTTTGACACTGAATTGCTTGCTAGGCTAATTGCAAAGCAACAGTTGTAAAATATAGCTTACGAGCTTTAAACAAGGTGTATGTCCTGTACCATACTCTCAGGAGTGGCTGACTATGAAAGTACAAGATAAATTCCTTTCTATTCAATCTCTGGAAAAGTGTATGTGAAAAACACCATATGGTGAGCTGGGTGTCTCACACTCTGATGCTGGAGGTATGAACTCCTGTGGAAGTGAGAACAAGTAGACTGTTCTCAGTCACTGTGGTTAAGGACATCTTCATCTGTTCAACTTGAAAGACATAGTGGGAATCTCCAGACTCTGTGTACGATAGCCTGGTATCTGACTCTGTTAAAGACTGTAGGTTTTTTTTTCATTTTTATATTATTCCCCCTTGTCCAAAGACCTTAGTAAGCGGTAATGTGCAGGGTTAAGATCACCAACATAATATATTAACAGGCAGTTTCTAGAATGCATTACCACACTAGCAGAATTGCAAAGACATGTAGCTTTCAGCAACAGGAGCAAGTTTAGATGATGAGTTCCTTTGGTTTTACTGTTAACTTTAAATAAACTTATGTAGTATAAGTATTTTATCAGCACTTAAGGAGAAGCACTGATCTAAATAAATTGTACATAATTATCCACATTTAAATTCTTATTAGCTGTGATATTATGGTGGATTATCTTTCAGTAGAACTATTCTTATGGATTTCAGTCTCGAATTTATGAATCAATCTAAGTTTTTAACAAGTAAATCCAATTTTTTTCCTCAGAAGATTTTAAAACATGGGCAAGTGGAGCTGTTGCTATTTGCATAGCAGGGAACCAACAGTAGCCAAACAGAATGACCTGCTTGCAGCAACACAGGGAGCTAATGGCATAGCCTGGAAAAGAAATGGAGCATTGCAAAGGTCCATATCCTGCCCCGTGGACTCTGCTCCTTTTCATTGTTGTATTTTACATCTATACAAACTATTTTTTATTTTGATTGTTAGATTAAGTAGTAGTCAGGAACTATTAAATAAGCAAAGAGATTAAAAAGAAGGAGAGTTTAAATTTTACAGTGGTTCTGCTCAAAGGCTTTATGTGGAAGAAATACATCTGTTTCTCTGCATTTTAAAAAGCCACTATACAATGACAGCTTGTGCCTTTGTGCAATGCAAGAAAACTAATAATTGAAAACCTCTGAAGGGCTCATGTCATGTTTTTAATGTATTCCTGTTCAGTGTTCTGAGTAGAAGTTTTGTTGTTGCTATGGGTAGAGGATAGATTGAACTGATTACATACTGTGTTATAAATAAATGTATTTTGTTCCCTGAGAAATGATTCTTCCTTCAGTAATAGGAAAAATAAACAAAGGACAAAGGGTACGTTTAAGGTTGCTGTCAAGTCTTAGCTGTTCCTAGACTTTCAAATTTCTGTTCTCAGCTACTACATTCTAGCTATAAAATGTTTTCCTTTTAGTTTTAAATCAAATTTCTTAATCATTTAAGAAGAGACTTTTCCAAGTTATCCTGCAGCTACACAGTTGCTGGATAAGCCTTTTATCTGCCTGGACTGCAAGGAAAGGTGGGAAAAATGTGACTTGAATCTGCATTTGCACTCCTGTGACTTTGGGGCTGGCAGAAGCCCAACTGGGTTTGGAATAAATTAGAGCCATCTAAAACTGTTCTGTTGTTGCTGACTACCTGAGGCTCTGTGGGAACATTCATAACTGAAGGTCAAGTGTAGTGGGCCACGCTCTGGAAAGGTGCTTTAACAAATGGGGATTCCTCAGCAAACCAGCTAGATTAGTTTTCCAGATGGTTTATACCACTTGAACAGGGGCAAAAAATGTCGCAGTCCAGATGTGAAAGGAGCATTTCCAGAAACATAGAGTTCTGCTCGGAATAAACTTGCTTGGGGAACAAATAGTTGCAGTGGCTCTCTGGAGTTCAGTGAAAGGTGCAAACCATGGGCAAATGAATCTATTTAATGCGTTTAACCTGTTGGAAGTTCACATTGCTGCAGCTACACTGCCATTGAGATCAGAGTTAATTTAAATCTAGTTTAACCACATTGACACAAATTGCAATTGCAACTTGTACTGTGTAGACTCAGCACTGGTCATAAAATATCCAGCCTTTTTTTTTTCTTTTTTGTGAGACCCCTCTTGTCTTTTCAGTTGAAATGCACAATTGATCTTTTTATCTATTGTGCCGCTAAGAGATACATCACAATTCACATAGTGGCTGGTAATGCCCATGTCAATTCGTGTGACAGTCTTGCAATTAAATCTTTGCTACAGTCATCACTAATTATCAGGGAAATTTCTTGGTGTATTTTCTTTTATTTAGAATTTTAGCCTTGCTTTATATGTAAACAGCATCTTCATTTTGCCAGTAATTATACTGAGTAAAAGAAAGTGGAACTTTTATAGCCGGGTTATCTCAGTGGGCTTCTACAGGTACACAGCACTTCAGGGAAAAAAAAAAAAAATCCCAAAACAAGCAAAAAAAAAAAAAAAAAAAGCCACACACACAAAAAAAATCAAACAAACGAAGCAGACAAAAAAAAAAAAAAAAGACCACAAAAAAAAACACAAAAAAACAAAAACAAAACAAAACAAAAAAAACACACACAAAAAAATACAAAACAAAACCCACCAAAATCCAACCAAATAAAACAAACAGAAATAACTGGGAGGGATGGTATTACTAATCTTTAATTTTTCCACTGAAATGCAGCCACATATAGCACAAGACAAAATGTGATAGTTACTAGGCTTCACAGAGTTGAACTACACAGAAATCCAGGAGCAAAAAAGAGGCAGACAACAGTGTCAGGCAAACCACATGGGGAAGTTTAGGTAGACCTTGGTACCCAAGCTGCAATTTAGCCATGACACTGACATTCACAAACATCTCCTTGGAAAGTACCATAATGTCTTCAGTGACGGCAAATATATATATACATGTATATATATATTATATATATAGTACATATATATATATTTTCTCTCAGCTCAAAGGCAGTTTACCCAAAGCAACTGTTAAGATGTTAAAGGAACTATTTACATGACCAGCTGTGCCATTTCCTGCAGCATTTCAGTTTCTATTGATAGCTCCTTAAAGGGTTATGTTTATCAAGATGTAAAATGGTGGTTACAGTATTTCATTATAAAGAGGTAAACTTGAGTATGTGACTTCATATTAACATGTTCCTGGAAGAAGAGGAAAGTATACCACTTACTCTCTGCTGTGTATTTGTTGCATATATTCTCACATACGTAGTAACAATGCACAACACATCCAGTTAGGACATAAAAGATAAAGAAGAATTGTGTAACATTCACAGACAGCATGAGACTAATGCTCATTTTTTCAATCATTTAGGCATTTCCTTCACAGTATTTTCCTCAGTGGATCTTATGTGGCATTAATATGATGTGTTCTATGCCTCTGTCTTTTCCTCTCTTTCTAACTCATATTTTCTTGCTTGCACTGCTGAAATTGCCTAGTTCTAATGCAGGATCATACTTTGCTTCCTCACTTGCCCGTTTGTCCACTTTAGGCTAATGTTAGTAAACATTCCTTAAAGACAATCACTTTTAATCTTGTCAGAGATGCCTGTGTTGTGAGGGTGAAAATTAGTTATTAGCTTAGCTTTTCATCCATGCATAATAGGATGTTAAAATCAGAGGCGTTTGCTTGGAGCCATGAGAAGCGTCCCACTCTGAGCTTACAAGTTCTGAATTTATAAAATGCAGCAGTTTTAAAATAAACAAGCAGAAGGCAAATGCCAGTGTAAAATGAGAAAAATTCTGTTTTGTGTATATTACTGTTAGTGTAAGGAGTTTAAAGCATCTTCTTGACTGCAGTAAAAGAAGAAAAATGTGCTGAATCTTTTCTGATTCTTATCCCTCCTCCCACCTTTGTCGTAATGGCTGATCAACACAAAAAACATATGCCATGCTCTTCTTCCATGAAGGTGGTTGTCATCAGCTTGGTCACTGCAGCATTAAGCATCTTAAGTCCTCATGCTGTAATCTATTAAGTCTAGGGAACGAATAGTACCAAGACAGAGTCAGCCTGAAAAAGTCCAAATGAAACCCACCTCTCACAAAATAGTGGCAAAGCCTCTCTTGGCACCTGTATTGCAAGGTAAAGGTGATGGCATTTAGAGAACATACAACCTGAGGGGTCTTCTTTTCCTTCTGCACTGGAGCATCTATGGCAGGACAGGGAGCCAGGATCTCTCTCTGCAAATACCCACAGAGGAGTGACAACTTCCCATTTTTCTTCACTCCTAATCCACTTTACTTATATCAGCCAGAGGAAAGGATATAGAGTTCCCTTGGGAATATCTACATAAGAATCATGGTAATTGGCAATGAAAGCAATCAGTGAGTTCAGACACTTTCAGAGAGGCCTCTGAATGTCTCAGTGCTCTCCTTTGTCATTCTCTGTACATGCATAATAAAAATGGCTACTGAAGAAACACAGGTAGGCATCCTGGCTCTAAATGCATGCATAATATAAAATGCAGAGTTGTACAGCAGTCTGCTGGATGACAAGCTTGAGTATTTGGATTGCCTACCAAGTGTTGATGAAAAGCCACGCAGTTCTTAATTCAGAAACTTCAATTCTTCCTCTGTTCCTGTGTTCATTTTCTTTGCCAGCAGGGGTTGACTTATACTTTCAAAACTGATTAACATTTTAAAACTGTGGGAGCACTTTATGTGACATTTCAAATGATTTTAACCCTTTAGCTCTTCACTGGAGTGTCTCCTTGGCGTTTTTACTCGTTTTCTTTTTTCCTTTTTTTTTTTCCCTTTTTTTTTTTTTTTTCTTTTTGGAATAGAGGTTGTGCCAGCACATCACCACTTCCAGAAAGTAAGCATTTTGCAGTACACTTAAGACAGTGGAGACATCAGTTACATTAACTAAATTTTGGCAGTACAAACAGGTGGAGGTATACCAGCTTTCACCTCATTGTCTAACTTACCCAAATGGGTGAAGGAAACAGCTTTGCCCTAAGGCTTTGAAAAACACAACAGTTTCCTTAATCCTTTCCATGTCCTGTTTGTCCCCAAAATAATGTCTCTGATATGGCTGCTTGAAGTCAACATGACATCCTTTTCAGCACGTTTTCCCCTCACTTTTTGTTATGCCCTCTCTCACACACTGATTGTGCTTGAGCATATTGATGTACAGGCAAAGCAGGGATCCGCTGGTACCCAAAAATCCATCTTCCAACTGTGCTTAGAGCACAGTTGTGCTCTAAGGCAGTCAAAGACCATTCTTCTAAAGCATGACTTTATTCACTTAAAAATAAATACAATACCTGAAGGCATTTTTCTGTTTCCATAGACGAACATGTAGCTGCAGCGTACGAATGGTCTTTTGCAACTGAGGAAAACTTAAAGTGATGCCTACAGACTTGTCTTTAGCCCACTCACAAGTGCTGCCACCTGTGAATTAAAAAGGTCAGCATCTGTTCAAGTCCACTAATTGGGTTGATAACATGGCTAAAGGTACATGGGAAGACTCCAATTCCAATGCTGCTTGAATAAGGACAGGCCCTGTTGACCTTGGTGGGACTAGCGTTGCAGGACCCACTTTGACTCCTGACTCCAAGTATGTAAATATTAGTTTATTTTGCTTCTTACTGTTTTTCAACAAACCGAAGTCCAGTAACAGGAGAGTTATCCTTCTCTCTTATAATTAAGAATGTAGGAACAAAACTGCATTTCATTTTTCTACATGTTGTGATAAAAAGATGGGCACAGGTCTCCTCTAGCATATCAGTTTTAGGAACTCAGAAAAGTTATGCATGTGCCGGTAGTTCAGGACAGGAATGAACAAAATACAAGAAAGGCATATTACATGTGCCTCTGAAGATGAGCTATACATTTCTCAGCCTTCATGTCTTTTAACCTTTCCATCTTTCACTTTCCAACTCCATGTTAGCTGCGCTTCACTCCCCAATGCCCAGATTCTCCCTAGGATTCCTTGCTGTTAGCCCTGTCCCTGCATTCAGGGACATGGATGTTGGTTTTAGTATGTATTTTTGTAGCTCATTTGGTAATGACCTGCTACCATTCTTCAGCATATGTTAACCAATAGATACGGTAAACAATTTCTTTACAGTTATGCTAACAGAACAAAATAAAATGTAAAATACAAAACACTGGGAAGAACCAACCAGGAATGTACTTACTGCTATCAAAATTCACATAGACTTTCTGAAAATGTAACTATTTTGACAATTAGTCTTTAAAAGAAAACTTTCATTATACTTTTTTTCCTGTATGAATATACAGCAGATGCTATTTTCAATCAGTTTATCTTTGTTTCATTAAACAGGGTCAGGTAGGAATGCAAGGAAGTAGAAAATTGTGCTTGTAGCATTGGAAAATGTAGTACCTTAAGAGAACTTCCAAAATATTACAGTCTTGAGTATTTCTCAAAAGACTATTTGGTATTTTTTCACTTAACTAGTATTCTGAAGTATTAGTGGCTTTATGAAAATCAGTAGCTTTTTTTGGCATTTGATTAGCAGGTGTGAGCAGCACATTTTCAGGTTTGGAGGCAGGTAATTTACAGTTTATTGTAGGTGAAGTGAAACAAGAAGAAAGAAAAGTAGGAATTTCTACATTTCTCCCTCCTTTCTTTTTAAAGTTTCATGTTAATATTCAGGAACAAGTTCCTTGTTGTAATGTTCTTCCACTAGTCATATTTTAGTGAATTATCCCAGTTGTCCACTGTAAATAAAAAGTAAGAAATCTGACAGTTTCCTTTGATCATGGTTCTATTCTTTCCTGCAATGAAACTGACACACAGGAGTTTTTTCTTTTCCTTTCCTTCAGAGGTGAAAAGCATTCCTCATTAGGAAGAGTCATTCAGCCTATCATAGAAGCTTGAGGGATACAAATTCTTTCAAGCAGTTTCCTTGCTCTCCAGGTATGAATTGTTTAGTTCCCAAGCACTGTCAATATTCTGAGTGTCTGTGTATAAAGAATACAGAGTCATTGGAAGCTCAAAGCGAGCCATATGTATGAATAAAAAAATGTATTAAAGCTTAAAGTCTAATGAGGACGTAGTCCTCATAATCCTCATAATCATTGCCCGGTCAACATCCTCAGGGGCGTTAGACTAAAGGAGTTACATCAGAAGAGGCATAATGCAGGGGAGTGCCAGTATTTTCCCTTCATCCCAGCATATAAAAGTCAAGAAGAGCAATACAAAGCCTCAAAAATTTCTTCCTGCACCTTTCTGATAATTTTATTTGAAAGAAGTTATGAACCCATATTCCTTTTCATACTCATTCATATTTTGAAAGTTTGTTCTAAAGTACTTTTCAAATTAAACACATTTCCTGGGGACATACCTAGAAATTATTTTGTAAGTCTACAAAAGCCAAGAATACAAATATTGCAGGCATTTAATAAATACAGGGCTGAACTCACAGAATCATAGAATCATAGAATACTTAGGAAATGATATACCAAAATTACTTGTCAAATAATACTTGAAACAAGGGAAGAGTTATACTCTCATTCAGAAAACGTTCTCATAAAGTTTGCATATATCCCTTTTTTTTTTTTCTTGGGAAGTTTCAAAGTTCCCCATACACATGCACTTGCTTGGAGCCTTATGAAACTGAAATGTCAAGTGAGAGTTGGTTTATATCATGTTCTGTCAATCAAAGTAAGCAAGGCTTTATGCATCTGTTGCTGGTATATTGGCACTTTTTGAAGAGTGTTTCGGAGGGAGCAAGAATAAATAAAGATCCTTCAGGCACTTTCTCATTTATGGAGGAGGAATCAAAGCAGTCTGAAACTTCATTTTCAGCCTGATACCCTGAAGATTGTTGCCTGATAATTCTGGATGGAACAGCTTATCTGGGAGGATTAGGGAGAACATGGGCTTCCTATTACTGCTGGTTTCAGCCTATTCAGCTGGGCAGACTCTGCCACACATTATCTGTGCCTTTACATATGTCACTAATCTTATCTATATCTTTTCAGCTCCTTCTGTTAGAGCTGTGGTTTCCTGTACCTAAACCTTCCATTTCTTCATTACACCAGCTGTATAGGCATTAGCCTTCTCTAACAGCCTTTTCGCACCGTGTCATTCAGTAATGGCTAGTAATGCAAAGGTATGAGAAGGTAATGGTAGTGCTTTATCTCAGATCTTACAGGCTTCACATCAATATATTAAATGCATGCATCGCTTCCACCTCATCATAGTCCATTCTCCCTGCACCATTTTTGACCAAATCTGCTTAGGAAAATAAAATCATCTCAACAACAGAGAATCTCTGCAATCATTTAAAATAATGGAAGCAGGTGATTTGGAGATAGGTATATATGCTGGAAGAGTCAAAGTAGTTTGCAACCAGCAGAGCAAAAACATCAGCAACAGAGCTAATCCAGATTTTCTACCATTCTCTCCTGGATTGCTAATTGGTGTTACAAATTCAGTGGTGTTGGTCACTAGGATGAAGCAGCTCTGACGAAAGAAAGATAGACCCTCTGAGACCCCCTGCCCTTTTTAAGTTTTAGAGGGAAGCTCCCTCTCCACACCTGCTCCCAAATACTTCTCTAGCTGCAGCTGGCTCCCTGCCTGCTGAGCTAAACTCCATCCTTTCTCTCCTATTCTGCCTTTGACTTTCAGTCTTCTTTCCACACTGCCACTCTGGTGTCCTCTTTCCTTCCTAATAAATTTTCTGCTGTTTCTTCACCTCCTTCAGCCATTCTCAACTTACTTCATTCCCTGTTACTGTAACAAAAAGTGACAATAAATGGATTTTAAAAGTGAAGGAAATTGACCCAATGAGATACCACCTTGCCCGTTCATTTTATCTCTAACGGTGTTTTTGACCGTAAGGTCTTCTGGGCAGGGGCTGCTCTTCTTGTGTGTTTTGGTTGAGCCTGGTACAGTACACATCAGGAAAAAAAAAAAAAAAAACAGTCATTATTTTGATGGCTTTTTTGGGTACCACCAGACTGCAAACTAGGTAAGCACACGTCATTAATCTCTGACTAATAACTCACTCAACAGTGCTATCTGGCACTTTATTTGCAAGTAGTAATTCAGCCAGTTTTAGATATGATTAGTTTAAAATGCATGGATGTACAATTTAAGTAATTTTAAAGCAGGGAAATTTTCCTTCCTCTTTTACTGCCTTCATGTTTTGTTTTACTTTAAATTGCTGAGTTATTAGGGATCTGCATCTTGTCTGTTCTCTCAAGATTGAAACAATAAGCTTTGTCTATACCTGACAAACATAATTTCTCTTCTTCATAAATGAATTCCTTGAATGTCATGGTTTCCCCACCTCGCAACCACAGGCCCAGTCAGGGCCATGTCATTTAACAGAGACCCATTTTTTATTCTGTGACAGGCTGAAGCAACAAGAAGTGTAATCTATATCCCAAAGCTATACAAATGCTGCTGAATTATATAAGCGAGACAGCCACAGAGAGTTGTATTTGCTTTAGCAGCGCTGGCAACTGCAGAAAATAATGTGTTGCAGCAATGGACAATTTCCTCGGCTACTTGCAGTCTTTCAGAGATTTGGAAAAGCTTCTTACTGCAGACCCTGAGAGAACTGCTGTTTTTTGTTGTACACAGGACAGTCATAATCACTCAAGGACACAAGGAAGAACTTTATTTCATACACTCACAGTGAAATTGTTTTTACTGTTCTCTTCCAGTTGATTTGTTTTTCTGAAGGTTCTTGTACATGGACATTTTAAACAAGCCCTGAGATAAACTGAACATTTAGTATAGAATTCATTTTGCTCATGACGTTTGGCCAGCAGTGCATGTTAACAGCTGAAAAGTACATACCTAAAGAGGATAAGGCTAATTCTCAACACTAAAGCAGAATCCAGTGTTTCATCAGGTGCACCTGAACCCCTTTATGATACATAAAATATGAAGAGATATATAAAGAATATCTTATATACTTAATTTACAATCAGCCGTTGTCTGAATATGCGTCATTCATGAAAGGATAACACGTGGCATGTGGACTCATCGTTAGCCCAAGGTAAAAGAGGTTATGACTTCTAATTCTGTTCTCAGCCCTGCTACAGAGTTACTACATGACCTTGCACAAATCACTTAACCTTAATGTGACTAATTTTATCCATCTATAAAATGGGGATAATAAAATTTTTAGCTACACACAGCAGGATGATGAGAATTAATTAATGCTGTAAAACTCCCTGAGAAAGAAGGCTTAATATAAAGGGCCTAATTCCACTACTGATCACTCTCTGGCTCACTTTTGAGTAGTTGCTTCTAGCCAAGCAAAATTAGTGTAAAAAGCTAACATCTGGTTTTGTTAGCATTGTTCAGATTCACTGCACTTAGATATAAAGCTCACACAAAACACCCTAGAGAATCAACCCAAGAGAAATCTCAAGTGATTAATTATTAATATTAATTGTATATCCACATACACAGAGTACAATCAAAAATGCTTGAGCATTCAGAATTTCATGGCAGGGGGCTCCGAGTCAGCATATGTGAAAATAGACATCTGATTGAATAGCGCCTGTCTGTGTTACTGAAGCTCCAAGTGCCAATCGGGTGGCCATATGCCCACTTGCATTCAAGAGACAGAGTGTGCATTGCTCAGAGAATCACAGAATCGTAGAATTGTTTGGGTTGGAAAGGACCATAAGGTCATCTAGTTCCTACCCCCCTGCCATGGGCAGGGATGCCTCACACTAGACCAGGTTGCCTAGGGCTCTATCCACCCTGGCCTTGAACACTTCCAGGGATAGTGGGGTGTTCTTAATTTGTTTGGACAGCCCATTCCAGTGCCTCACTACCCTCACAGTTAATAAATTCCTCCTTATATCCAACCTAAACTTCCCCTGTTTAAGTTTTAACCCGTTACCCCTTGTTCTCTCACCACAGTCCCTAATGAAGAGTCCCTCCCCAGCATCCATATGGCCCCCCTTCAGATACTGGAAGACTGCTATGAGGTCTCCACGCAGCCTTCTCTTCTCCAGGCTGAACAGCCCCAAATTCCTGAGCCTGTCTTCATATGGGAGGTGCTCCAGTCCCCTGATCATCCTCGTGGCCCTCCTCTGCACTTGTTCCAACAGTTCCGTGTCCTTTTTATGTTGAGGACACCAGAACTGCACACAATACTCCAAGTGAGGTCTCACGAAAGCAGAGTAGAGGGGCAGGATCACCTCCGTCGACCTGCTGGTCACACTCCTTTTGATGCAGCCCAGGATACGGTTGGCTTTCTGGACTGCAAGCGCACACTGCCGGCTCATGTTCATTTTCTCATCGACCAACACCCCCAAGTCCTTCTCCGCAGGCCTGCTCTGAATCTCTTCCCTGCCCAACCTGTAGCTGTGCCTGGGATTGCTCTGACCCAGGTGGAGGACCTTGCACTTGGCATGGTTAAACTTCATCAGGTTGGCACCAGCCCACCTCACAAGCGAGTCAAGGTCCCTCTGGATGGCATTCCTTCCCTCCAATGTATCAACCGAACCACACAGCTTGGTGTCATCGGCAAACTTGCTGAGGGCGCACTAAATCCCACTATCTATGTCACCAACAAAGATGTTGAACAAGACCTGTCCCAACGCCGATCCCTGAGGGACACCATTCATTACTGGTCTCCAGCTGGACATTGAGCCACTGAGCACTACTCTTTGCGTGCAGCCATCCAGCCAGTTCTTTATCCACCTAGTGGTCCACCTATCAAATTGATGTCTCTCCAATTTAGAGACGAGGATGTCATGTGAGACAGTGTCGAACGCTTTATACAAGTCCAGGTAGATGACGTCAACTGTTCTACCCCTGTCCATCAGTTCCGTAGCCCCTTCATAGGAAGCCACCAGATTGGTCAGGCAGGATTTCCCCTTAGTGAAGCCATGCTGGCTGTCACCAACCGCTTCGTTGTTTTTCAGTGCAGTTGGTTTCTGGACTATGAGCACACACTGAATCTGGCTTGTGTTCAGTTTCTCATCGACCAGCAACTCCGAGTTGTTCACTGCAGGGCTGCTTTGGATCACTTCTCTACACAACCTATAGTTGTACCTAGTGTAGGTGTAGATCACGTGTAGGACCTTGCACTTTGCTTTGTTGAACGTCATGAGCTTTTCGTTGGCCACCTCTCAAGAGTGATCCTTCATAGAATCAGAGAATCATAGAATAGTTAGGGTTGGAAAGGACCTTAAGATCATCTAGTTCCAACCCCCCTGCCATGGCCAGGGACACCTCCCACTAAACCATGCCATCCAAGGCTATGTCCAACCCCACCTTGAACGCCATCAGGGATGAAGCATTCACAACTTCCCTGGGCAACCCATTCCAGGGCCTCACCACCCTTACAGGAAAGAATTTCTTCCTCAGATCCAATCTAAACTTCCCCTGTTTAAGTTTGAACCCGTTATCCCTTGTCCTCTCACCACAGTCCCTAATGAGGAGTCCCTCCCCAGCATCCCTATAGGCCCCCTTCAGGAGTTGGAAGGCTGCTATGAGGTCTCCACGCAGCCTTCTCTTCTCCAGGCTGAACAGCCCCAATTTTCTCAGCCTATCTTCATATGGGAGGTGCTCCAGTCCCCTGATCATCCTCGTGGCCCTCCTCTGCACTTGTTCCAATAGTTCCATGTCCTTTTCATGTTGAGGACACCAGAACTGCACACAATACTCCAAGTGAGGTCTCACGAGAGCAGAGTAGAGGGGCAGGATCACCTCCCTTGACCTGCTGGTCACGCTCCTTTTAATGCAGCCCAGGATATGGTTGGCTTTCTGGGCTGCAAGCACACACTTCAACTTCTATTTATTAAAATTTGACCTCCACTTCTTCTGAATTGTGGAACAATGTTCTAAAATAAAAACAATATAATTTTTATTATTTCATTCCAGGTTGAATTGGGCTTTGAGCAGCGTGGTGTGGTGGAAGGTGTTCCAGCCAATGGCAAAGGGTTTGGAACTAGATGATCTTTAAGGTCCTTTTCAACCAAAACCATTCTATGATTCTGTGATTCATTAGAAAACTGAAGTTGGAAATGTAGTATCATGTCACTTACGTACAGATTGCAATATTATGGGATATGACTAGCTAATATCTATGTCAAGTAGTTGGAATGAGGAGGGAAAGTTAGACTAAAGATGACTGTGCTCTCTTCTCTTTGCTACTGGCACATCCTTTTAGACTGAGCAGCCCAAATTTATCCAATTTTCACTTCCTTACATTGAGACATAAAGAAATCCCTATATGGTATAGAACAGCACCATGGTTTAAACTCAGACTAACACTAAGTACCAAACAGCCACTCTCTCAGCCCCCCTCTCACTCTCCCCATGCAGGTTGGGGAAGAGAATAGAAAGAATTTAAAACCTATGAGTTAAGATAAAAGCAGTATAATAATTGAAATAAAGTAAAATATAGTGATAATAGAAATAATTCCAACAATAACAATACTGATAATAGGGAAGAACGAAAAAAAGAGAATCAAAAATTCAGAAAACACAAGTGGTGCACAATACATTTGGTCACCACTCACTGAGTGATGTCCAGCCTGACTTGAGCAGCAGTCAGTCTCCCCCCAGTTTAATATACTGGGCATGACGTTCTGTCTCGCGAGGGGAGGCCTGCAGCGCCTGATCGGGGGGGAGGCTCGGCGACTACGAGCTTCACCTCGGAGCAGCAACTTGCCCCGAGGGAGCTTCAAGTCCTCGACAAGGCCTGCCCGGGAGCCTGCAGCTCCGCGGAGGCGAGCGGCTGACTCAGAGGGGGCGGCGTCAGGAGGACCGGCGGCAGATTCGACCCGGGCATCATCAGCCCTTTCCGGCCCATTGCTGAGGGGACTGTCTCGCGAGGGGAGGCCTGCAGTGCCTGATCGGGGAGGAGGCTCGGCGACTACAAGCTTCACCTCGGAGCAGCAACTTGCCCCGAGGGAGCCTCAAGTCCTCCACAAGGCCTGCCCGGGAGCCTGCAGCTCCGCGGAGGCGAGCGGCTGACTCAGAGGGGGTGGCGTCAGGAGGACCGGCGGCAGAGCTGACTGGTTAAAAACCTGCCCCAGGGAGTGCGAGCGACCCAGAGCACGGCAAACAGGGCGGGCAAACAGGGTGGGCTCGAAGCAGTTTGCGCAGCAGTTCGCGCGGGCAGGCGAGCGGGGTGGTGAGCGGGATGGTGAGCACTCACTGTACTTGCAAGGCTCGGTCTGGGAGCTCTGCTCTGGCTGCGCCGGTGGTGGCCAGTGTAGGCACCCAGACGGAGCCGACGGGAAGGGAGGCTGTAGTGCAGAGCTCGGGGTATCCTAAGGGAAGGGTGAGCAATGGGCAGGGCTGCACTCTGCGTTCCCTGGTGGAGGTCCTCCTGCAGCAGGTGGCTGAACTGCAGGAAGCTGTTACCAGGCTGAAAGGTGTTAGGGAAGCTGAGGGGGAGCAGCACTGCTTGCTCCGGGACCAAACTGTTCCGGGGCCTCGAGCGTCTACTGTTGCCCATGCAGGAAAGGAGGCTGCTAACCCAGGAAGCTGGGAAAAGGTAACAGAAAAAAACAACAAAAAAAGGAGGAAGAGGGCAATTAAAAGCAAGGGGCTTCCTCCTACGTCTGTTCTCCCCACCCAGAACCGCTTTGCTGTCCTGCAGGGGGCTCATGAGCAACAGCGCTCCCATCAGGCGCAACCAGCTAGTGCACTGGTAAAGAAGGTCACTACTGGTGCTGCCAGGAAAAAGCGGCGGACCATAGTAGTCGGGGACTCTAATCTGAAAGGCACAGAGGCACCCATCTGCCGGCCTGACCCAGGCTCAAGGGAGGTGTGTTGCCTACCAGGGGCTCAGATCAGGGATGTGGCTGAGAAGCTGCCTGCTCTAGTCGGTCCCACTGACTATTACCCACTCCTGGTAATCCATGTGGGTGCTACTGATATAGATAGCAGTAGCCCAGAGACTATAAAGAAGGACTACAGGGCTCTGGGAGAGGTGGTTAGGGGCTCTGGAGCTCAGATTGTCTTTTCGCCAATTCTCCTGTATACAGGGCAGGACCTTGAAAAGGCTAGGAGGATTAGGCAAGTTAAAAAATGGTTAGAAGGGTGGTGCTATAGTCAGGGGTTTGGGTACCTTGACCATGGGACTCAATATAGTAGGCCAGGTCTACTGGGGGCTGGTGGAACTGGTCTGACAAAGAAGGGGAAGAGTGGATTTGGTAGGAGGCTTGCCAGACTGGTCAAGGATGCTTTAAACTAGATGTGTTGGGGGAGGGGGGCGTCATTCCATCCCAACACACCCAGTCGGTTGCCAGCACCTACAGTAAACGTTCAGAGCAATGTAGGGATATTCCAGCTGCTCCAGCCAATGAGCCGGCTTCAATTGGATCTCGGCTCAAATGCCTCTACACAAATGCCCGTATTATGGGGAACAAACAAGAGGAATTAGAGATGTGTGCACATCTACGGGGGTATGATATCATAGGCATCACAGAAACATGGTGGGATGGCTCCTGTGACTGGTGTGTTGCAATGGAAGATTACTGGCTCTTTAGGAAAGACAGGCCTGGCAGACGGGGAGGGGGAGTTGCTATTCATGTTAGGGATAGGCTAGAGAGTATGGAACTCTGTCTGGGGACAGGCAAGCAGTCGACAGAGAGTTTGTGGGTCAGGGTTAAAGGGAGAACAGCGATGGGTGACATTATTATGGGGGTCTGTTACAGACCGCCTGACCAAGGGGACTTGCTGGACAAAGCTCTCCATAGGCAGATAGGAGCAGCCTCACGCTCGCAGGCCCTTGTTCTCATGGGAGACTTCAACCACCCTGATATCTGTTGGAGGGATGGTACGGCCCGGCACAAGCAATCCAGAAGGTTCGTTGATTGTGTGGAAGACAACTTCCTTCTGCAAGTAATTGAGAAGCCGACAAGGAGAGGTGCCATGCTTGACCTCCTCCTAACCAACAGGGAAGAGCTGGTTGGGAATGTGAAGCTCCAGGGCAGCCTTGATTGCAGCGATCATGAGATGGTTGAGTTTGAGATCCTCAGGGCAGTGAGAAGAGTGTGCAGCAAGCTCACTGCTCTGGACTTCAAGAGAGCAGATTTTGACCTCTTCAGGAACCTGCTCAGTAAGGTTCCATGGGATATAGCCCTAGAGGGCAGGGGGGCACAAGACTGTTGGTTGATATTCAAGGATCACCTGCTGCAAGCTCAGGAGCGATGCATCCCAACTAGAAGGAAGTTCAGCAGGAGGGCCAGGAGACCTCCTTGGATGGATAAGGAGCTGCTGAGCAAAATTCGAAGGAAAAAAGAGGCTTATAAAAGGTGGAAGCAAGGTCCGGCGGCCTGGGAAGAATACAGGGATGTTGTCCGGGAAGCTAGGGACCAGGTTAGGAAAGCTAAGGCCCACTTAGAATTAAACTTGGCTAGGGATGTTAAGGATAACAGGAAGGGATTTTATAGGTACATTGCCAATAAAAGACAGGTTAGGGACACCGTGGGCCCTCTCCAGAAGCTATTGGGAGAACTGGCTACCCTGGACTTAGAGAAGGCTGAGGTTCTTAATGACTTCTTTGCCTCAGTCTTTACCGGCAAATGCTCTGACCACACCACCCAAGTCTTGGAAGGCAGACGCGGGGACGGTGAGGGTGGGGACCCTGGGCCCACTGTGGGGGAGGATCTTGTTCGGGACCACCTTAGGAACCTGAATGTATACAAGTCCATGGGACCGGATGAAATCCATCCGTGGGTCCTGAAGGAGCTGGCAAATGAAGTTGCTAAGCCACTGTCCATCATATTTGAAAAATCCTGGCAGTCAGGTGAAGTTCCCGATGACTGGAAAAAGGGAAATATAACCCCCATTTTTAAGAAGGGGAAAATGGATGAGCCAGGGAATTACAGACCAGTCAGTCTCACCTCTGTGTCTGGCAAAATCTTGGAGCGGATTATCCTGGAAGGCATGCTAAGGCACATGAAAACCAACAAGGTGCTTGGTGACAGCCAGCATGGCTTCACTAAGGGGAAATCCTGCCTGACCAATCTGGTGACCTTCCATGAAGGGGCTACGGAACTGATGGACAGGGGCAGAGTGGTTGATGTCATCTACCTGGACTTGTGTAAAGCCTTTGACACTGTCTCACGTGACATCCTTCTCTCTAAGTTGGAGAGACATCAATTTGATAGGTGGACCACTAGGTGGATAAAGAACTGGCTGGATGGCTGCACGCAAAGAGTAGTGCTCAGTGGCTCAGTGTCCAGCTGGAGACCAGTAACGAGTGGTGTCCCCCAGGGATCGGTGTTGGGGCCGATCTTGTTCAACATCTTTGTGGGTGACATGGACAGTGGGATTTAGTGCGCCCTCAGCAAGTTTGCCGATGACACCAAGCTGTGTGGTTCGGTTGATACATTGGAAGGAAGGAATGCCATCCAGAGGGACCCTGACACACTTGTGAGTTGGGCTGATGCCAACCTGATGAAGTTTAACCATGCTAAATGCAAAGTCCTCCACCTGGGTCGGAGCAATCCCAGGCACAGCTACAGATTGGGCGGGGAGGAGATTCAGAGCAGCCCTGCAGAGAAGGACTTGGGGGTGTGGGTTGATGAAAAAATGAACATGAGCCGGCAGTGTGCGCTTGCAGCACAGAAGGCCAACCGTATCCTGGGCTGCATCAAAAGGAGTGTGACCAGCAGGTCGACGGAGGTGATCCTGCCCCTTTACTCTGCTCTCGTGAGACCTCACTTGGAGTATTGCGTGCAATTCTGGTGTCCTCAACATAAAAAGGACATGGAACTGTTAGAACAAGTCCAGAGGAGGGCCACGAAGATGATCAGGGAACTGGAGCACCTCTCCTATGAAGATAGGCTGAGAAAATTGGGGCTGTTCAGCCTGGAGAAGAGAAGGCTGCGTGGAGACCTCATAGCAGCCTTCCAACTCCTGAAGGGGGCCTATAGGGATGCTGGGGAGGGACTCCTCATTAGGGACTGTGGTGAGAGGACAAGGGATAACGGGTTTAAACTTAAACAGGGGAGGTTTAGATTGGATCTGAGGAAGAAATTCTTTCCTGTGAGGGTGGTGGGGCCCTGGAATGGGTTGCCCAGGGAAGTTGTGAATGCTCCATCGCTGGCGGCGTTCAAGGTGGGGTTGGACATAGCCTTGGATGGCATGGTTTAGTGTGAGGTGTCCCTGCCCATGGCGGGGGGGTTGGAAGTCGATGATCTTGGAGTCCTTTACAACCCTAACTATTCTATGATTCTATTCTATGATTCTGCAGTATGCAATACACCTTTGGCTAGTTTGCCTCAGGTGTCCTGTCTCTGCTTCCTACTGACTTTATGTGCCCTTCCTCACTGGCAGAGCACGGGAGACTGAAAAGTCTTTGATCAGGGTAGGTATTACTTGGCAGGAACTAAAACATCTGTATTTTATTGTCACTGTTCTCAGATTAAAGCGAAAACAGAGCACTGAACCAGCTACTAGGAAGAAAGCTATATTCCTGCTGAAACCAGGGCAAACAACCAGCCTTCACAGCTTCCAGGATCCTAATCTGTTGTTTTACCTAACGTAAACAGAGATTTATGCTCAAAACTTCAGTTCTTTCCATTTCTAAGGCTGTTTTCAAGTTACTGTGCTTATTGCAAACTCCATAAAATTAACCATATATTCACACTCAAATCAGAAGGTCAGACTGAAGGCATAAAAACGTCAAGAAAGTAGAAAGCACCAGTCTTGTTTGCAGTCTCAGTAATACAATTGCCTTACCCTAGGCTAGCAGCAAACCAACAGATTTATGTTTCAAGATCACGTCTGGTGTAACATGAAGTACTCCATGGCAGGCCCTAAGTCAAGTGCCCTTTCAAGTTAACCCCAGAAGATTTTTCATCATAAGGAAAAATTCATTCTTTATGCAATGGAAGTGATTAACCTTGGACCTTCAAAGTCAAGAAGACTGGAAGGTGTGCATGTGTGGGGAGGGATTCTGCAATCTCCGAGGTGTTTTAAGACTGATACATTAGCAAGAAAACAGCCACGATAAATATGTGTGTTTCCTTAATTTGCTATTGCAAAGCATTCCAGCATATTTTGCTGTAAAACCTTTTCTCTTTTAAATGATCAAAGCAGCATGTGATCCAATCAAGTAAACAACTGCAACAAGCCAGAACAACAGAAATACACTTAAATGTCCTGTTTACTGAAGATGTTCATTGAAGATAATGATGCATAGGTCCCAAGAGATTTTGTGAAAAATAAGTGAATAGAATGCAAAATCAGCTTGATGATGTCTATAATAAGGTGCATAGAGAGGGGGAGGGTGGTGATGACATTTTTCTCTTTTGTGTTTTATTAGGAATAAGAAATTTGGGGCAGGGGCTTTTTGTTCCAAATTTTCTATTTACAAGAGCTGTTATGAAAGACTGAAAGCTAGATTAGTTTTGATTGTAGAAATCTTCATTGTGAGCCAAGAAACCTTTATATGAGTACTACTAAAATCCCTTTGCAGCTTAAATACTTATGTTAATTTCAGCAGAATAGAAGAATATAATGAAAAGTGATAACCATTGCAAAAATAGTTTATCTCTAAGCTTACTTCCCCTTGGGTCAGACAAAATAAATGGCCGCACGCAAAGAGTAGTGCTCAATGGCTCAGTATCCAGCTGGAGACCAGTAACGAGTGGTGTCCCCCAGGGATCAGTGTTGGGGCCGGTCTTGTTCAACATCTTCGTGGGTGACATGGATAGTGGGACTGAGGGTGCCCTCAGCAAGTTTGCTGATGACACCAAGCTGTGTGGTTCGGTTGATACATTGGAGGGAAGGAATGCCATCCAGAGGGACCTTGACACGCTTGTGAGGTGGGTTGGTGCCAACCTGATGAAGTTTAACCATGCCAAGTGCAAGGTCCTCCACCTGGGTCAGAGCAATCCCAGGCACAGCTACAGGTTGGGCAGGGAAGAGATTCAGAGCAGGCCTGCGGAGAAGGACTTGGGGGTGTTGGTCGATGAGAAAATGAACATGAGCCGGCAGTGTGCGCTTGCAGCCCAGAAAGCCAACCGTATCCTGGGCTGCATCAAAAGGAGTGTGACCAGCAGGTCGACGGAGGTGATCCTGCCCCTCTGCTCTCGTGAGACCTCACTTGGAGTATTGTGTGCAGTTGTGGTGACCTCAACATAAAAAGGACATGGAACTATTGGAACAAATGCAGAGGAGGGCCATGAGGACGATCATGGGCCTGGAGCACCTCCCATATGAAGATAGGCTGAGAAAATTGGGGCTGTTCAGCCTGGAGAAGAGAAGGCTGCATGGAGACCTCATAGCAGCCTTCCAACTCCTGAAGGGGGCCTATAGGGATGCTGGGGAGGGACTCTTCATTAGGGACTGTGGTGAGAGGACAAGGGGCAACGGGTTCAAACTTAAACAGGGGAAGTTTAGATTGGATCTGAGGAAGAAATTCTTTCCTGTAAGGGTGGTGAGGCCCTGGAATGGGTTGCCCAGGGAAGTTGTGAATGCTTCATCCCTGGTGGCGTTCAGGGTGGGGTTGGACATAGCCTTGGATGGCATGGTTTAGTGGGAGGTGTCCCTGGCCATGGCAGGGGGGTTGGAACTCAATGATCTTAAGGTCCTTTCCAACCCTAACTATTCTATGATTCTATGATTCCAAGAAAAATAATAATAATTAACTAGTAGTAATAATAATGCAGGACAGACTGTTTCTATGAGAAAAAAGCAAAACTCACACATAAAGAATTAAATATAGGGTATTTTTAGGATGTTTTGGTTTTGCATGTTTCTTTTGATAAAATAACTGATGCATATAATGGTGTTGAATAATTTCTTCTGTGATTTCTCCATTTATTCTCTTTCATGTGTCCTTTATTCCCTGTATCTCTTGACCCATTTCAAGGGAGAATTTAAGGAAGTGCTGATTATTAAAGTAGATGAATTTTCCCATTGACTCACATGAAACGTTAATAAAAGTTTTTCTGATGCTGGGCATTTCATCTCTGAGGCCACCCCAAGGAGGCACCCATCTCATGGCCTTGCATTAAATTCTCCTTTTCCCACTCTGTCATGCCACACCCTGAACCAGTCTTCTTAGTTGTCCATACTGATTCACTCAAGCTCAATGAAGTGGCTGCATTTAGGTCTTTGTCTGATAATGCTCTCAGACTGCACTGCCTCCAAAAGAAGTCCTCCAGCTCCAGAAATTACCCTTTCTTTAAAATGTAGAGAAAGCGGTCCATCTCTTCTTACCCTTCACTTCCTCAGGCTGGTTTGTAATCCCACCCACTGCATTGACAAGACTTCTGCAATGTGGCCTGTAAAATGACAGGGAACTCAACAATTTTGCACATGCAGGTAGTGGTAGAGAGACTTCTAGTCTTGCATCCTATAACATGGAGATGGCTTATGTCTCCTTGGGTTTGGTTCATTTTTAAAACTGATTGCTGCTTGGGTTGGGCTGAATATCAGTCGACTGGTGGTGAGCAATTGTATTGTGCATCACCTGTGTTTATTTTTGTTCCCTTTCTCCTTTTGTCATGGTTTAAGCCTCTATAAACTCACGCAGTTGCTCTCTCACTCACTCCCCACTCTTTCTTCCCTCCTCTCCTTGAGGGATGGGAAGGAGAATCGAAAGAATGCAACTCCCACAGGTTGGGATAAGAACAGTTTAGTAACTAAGGTATAACACAAACCACTACTGCTACCACCAATAATAATAATGACAAGAGAAAATACAAGGGTAAAGAATACAATTGCTCACCACCAGTCCCCAGCCCGACCAAACAGTGCACCCCCACCAGTAATAATAATGACAAGGCAAATACAAGGAAAGGATACAATTGCTCACCACCCAGCTCGACCTAGCAGTGCACCCCCCACAGTGCACCCCCACCCTTCCGGGTCTCTGCTCTCCTTTTTTACATCTTGGGCATGACGTGCTGTGGTATGGAATAACCTCTTTGGTTAGTCTGGGTCAGGTGTCCTGTCTCTGCTTCCTCCCGGCTTCTCCTCCTCCCTGGCAGAGCATGAGGCTCGGAAAGTCCTTGGCCAACCTAAACATTACCAAGCAGTATCTGAAAACGCTGGTGTTATCAGCGCTGTTCCCAGGCCCAAAATCAAAAACACAGCACTGCACCAGCTACAAAGAAGGAGGAAAAATGACTGCTGCTGCTGAACCCAGGACACCTTTTGGTTTTATATTCTCTCCCCTTGTTATTTCCCTTATTAGTATTAATATTGTATTATACTTTATTTTAGTTGTTAAACTGTTCTTATCTCAACCCATGGGGTTTACATTCTTTTGATTCCTCTCTCCATCCTACCCAGGGCAAGGAGTGGAGAGAGTGGAGAGTGTCGAGAGGAAGTGGGTGACTGCGTGATACTGCATGGTACTATTACTGGCTGAGTTTAAACCATGACACCCTAATAATTCTAAGGGCATTTCTTGTTCATTTGGTCCTGTGTAGTCTTAGCAGCAAGTCTTTTGTAGTACATTGAAATGCAGCTGATGGGAAGGTGTGTTGTTTGTAATACTCTGAAGTGTATTCCAAGGTGCTTGCCACATGATGTGGTGAGCCAGAGAATACAGGTGGTTCTGAGTGTGCCATTCAGCTTTTTATTTTTATCTTGGAACAACATTTTCTTAATTTAATAGCAGTCAGCCTTAGTGAAAATAAGCCTAGCTGAAATGATCATTCATACATGTGCGTGTGCCTTGAATCCAAAATTACTAAGACACATTTCTGTATCATTAGATGCCTATTTTCAAATGCCTGATTTTGATAATTGGTGCTTATCATGAGTCAAATGGCAGAATCACTGAAGGTGAAAAAGGACAAAGGTGACTCATCCTACCTGAGATCTCCGCATGCACTTGCTAAACACTTGTTTTTCATAGATGACTGTAATCAGATAAATGCATCTGAATGCATGGGTGAGTAAGAGACCAATCCACTCTGCACTCAAGTGCCTGGAAACAGTGCGGCTGGCACTGGCACTTAACTGTGATGGCTAGGAAAGATGCCTTTACCAGTTAGAGATCCCAGATGTATCTAGGAATGTGGCCTGCACCTGTGCTAGTAAATGCAAGCAATTCTAGAGTGATCCCAGATGCCAGGATGCTGTTGTCGTTGCAAGTAAAATGTTAGAACATCTTCGACAGACACAAGTGAAGCAATAACAAAATACCCAACACAACAGATCAATCCTGATAAGCCCCCTTCTATTATCCCCATCTGGTAAGGTACTTACTGTTGCATTAGGGTTTGTGTACACACTATCGGTGTCTTTGCAAACATTTTGCTAGTGTTTTTTTTTCCTGCCTTTTAATATGCAGACTTCAGCAATCATGTTTCTGATGAATTGAGGGTGGGGTTTGAAAAACTATGTGTATTCAAAGTGGATTATTTTAAAAAATATATTTCCATATACTGTAGCATATTTTGTTTAGTATTCGCTAATATTGGAGGACAAACAGTAAAATTCTTTGCATATTTTACAAAAAAGGGTGATATTACTCTTTTGAATTAATGCTGTATTTGCTGTCAGTGTTTCACCATATGCAGGATTTCTTATTAAAGAAGTAATCTTCAAACTGATCTTCTGGATTTCTTCCCTAAAGAAGGCTATCTAACCCCCCATAAACCTTTTTCTAGCCTATTGTAAACTACAGTCACTTCCTATAAAGACTTCTGTAAATTATGTAGGCTGATATTTTGTGGTGAAACTGCTGTTGTGGAAAACAACGTGTGAGTTCTGTTTCAGATATGAAATGTCAACAGTTTTATATTCTACTACCTGGATTTTAAAAAATCACCAAAAATGGCTGTTCTACTTATCACAGTGCCCTTGAGTTGCTTGCAGTAGGGATTATCTGTGTGGTTGAGTCTTTACACTATTATATTCTGTAGGAAAGTTCCCAGCTATCTTTACATATGTAAATCATAGCAACTTCAGTGCAGTTTTACCCAAAACAAATAGTCAAATACCCTGGAGGAGCACAGGTCATACTCTCAAATCACAACTCAGTAGAATTAACAAAACTTTTACATGTACCTTAGAATTGTCTTCTGTCAAATTAAAGAGCAAATTCATCCTAAGAAATTAAAAGGATGATTGAACTTAATTGATGCTTATGTTTCCTTCTACTTTGATTTTTTTTTACTAAAAATCAGAAGCTCTGGATAGTTTTCTCCTTTTGTGTTGGAATGTGTGTTAGGAAGAAGTTAAGCTGCGTATTCTGGAAAGTATTAAGCTGTGTGCAACACTAACATGTCTTTGAAATGAAACAGTAAAACAGAACAGCAGAAATCTATCAGTAACATAGATTTGCTTTAACTGGTAAATAGTTATTAACTCAGAAAGTAAATGTAAAGTGTATAGAATCTTTCAAATTCATGAATATATTTTCACAGACAGAAATTCCATGACAAAAAAAAAAAAAAAAAAAGCAAGGTGTGGCAGGGTTGGTGAATTTTGTTGAATGCTTGATGAGAATACAAATCTTTTATCTGAACATTTACTACAGTTTGAGACTGGTGAATAATTTGCAGTGAATATTTCATCAGATGCATTTCCTTTTTTCTGCAAACAGAATATCTGCAAACAGCTTGTAGTTTTTTCAGATTAATTTGTAATTTTAAATTATTTAAAAAAAATAAAACAACAACAACAACAAAAACCTTCTAGATTAATGCAAATCCGTTATCTGCAAATATTTGACAACTCAGTTGGGATGGTTAGTTGTGATGAGCCAAATGATAAGTCACAAGGTATTCTATTTGTTTATGAACTGGACACAACAAGTGTATACTTCTGGAAGAAATATTTACACATGCAAAAATGACTTTTAGTTTCATTGAATACCTCTGCTTGTGCTAGGGGAGCATGCATTCTACGACCAATTGTGCCAGTAAAAGCAATCATTCAAATGTCTGTAGAAAGCAAACACAAAAGGATTGTGATTATCACATAGCCAACACAAAATACAACCTCATTTTTAAACGGGAATGAATTAACAATATGCTATTGGTAAGGCAGATAAGTGACACTGAAGACAGAAAGACAACCCCAGTGGCAGACATTTGCATACTGTTTGTTCATCTCCTCTTTTTGTAATTGTTTGATGCTCTTGGGTACCTTTTGTTAAGACGAAAAATAGTTCTTAGGAAGTAACAAACTAGGCCAGTGACAGTAGCAACAGATATCCAATTATAAGCCTCAAAATTGATTTTTTTCCATACTGCACTGGCTAACCATTGTCCGCAGGGTTGCTTGAGGAGGCAGAAATCACTTCTCACTTTGTAATATACTTCTTCTATGACAAAGGTTAAAAGGAGCTGCGTCAGAAGAGTTGTTGTGGGGCCCTAAAATAAGTGGAGGATCCTTCTAGACATGGAAATCTCCCATAACTTGATCCAATCAATTTATAGCTGTTTAACCTATTAGGTGCAAAATTATCTGTAATCCAGTTTAGAAACTGGCATCTGCTTTCATAGAACAATAACACACTGAAACCCGTACAAGGTTAGAAATTTCTCCCCTGCCTGCCACATGTATTTATTCCAAAAAAAATGATCCAAAATGGGCAATCCTCATTGTTGTCTCCTTTTTACGCAAACTGGCTTCTCACTCAAATAGTCACACCTAACATCTAACAGCTAGTGTGTTTTGTCTGTGATGGAAATGGTGAACCCCACAGAGTATGCTGTAATGCACCAGCTGTGCATAAACTGAGATTAGAAAGCAGAGATGCCACAGTCAGCTGTGCCTGATTTTTATCTAGAGAGTCATCAGAACTGGTTTTGCTAATGATACTTTCCTCCACATTATACTAAAAGTGTGTGACTATCACATATGTTCAGTCCAGACAGAGAATAAAAGTATGATAATAGCAGATACTAGTATTAACACATTTAAAAAAATCCATTATAGACAGGAGCACAAGCATCTTGATTTACAGAGGTATTTGAAGTACTGTCACTCGATTTCAGTGGGAATTAAGTACCTGACCTGTTCAGGCATTCAGGTAAATCTTACTGAACACCCATCTTCACCTCTAGGCAGCTAAAAACCTCTGTGTGTTTGATTTATAACATTTAAAAGAGGTTACTGAGGCTCTAACTCAACTCTGCCAGCATGTTAGAGACAGATCCTAGCCTGTATAATTCTCTGAAAAATAGTTAGTTAGGAAGTATTAGCTAACACAGGCTAATTACATGGGCTATTACCTTAAATCTTTGCCTCCAGAGATTCTTGAAGGGTAAAAGAATTTGCCCTCTCGATAGTGGTGGTAAACCCATGCTTTTGACTGTCCAGGAGAAAGAAACAAACCACAAAATCTTTTCTCAGCCATGCTAAAGACCATGATTCTCTTACCCAAAACTGAATTCCGCTATAAAGCATGTGATTGAATAAATCTGTCGTGGTTTAAGCTTCTCAGCCACACACAGTTTTGCTCACTCACTCACTTCCCCCTCTTTCTTCCCTCTGCTCCTGGAGGGATGGGAAGGAGAATCGAAAGAATGCAACTCCCACAGGTTGAGATAAGAACAGTTTAGTAACTAAGGTATAACACAAATCACTACTGCTACCACCAATAATAATAATGACAAGAGAAAACACAAGGGAAAAGAATGCAATAGCTCACCACCCAATATCAAGCCCGAGCAAGCAGTGCAGCCCCCACAGTGCACCTCCACCACCGTGCACCCCCACCACCCTTCTGGGTCTCTGCTCTCCATCTTTACATCCTGGACATGACGTGCTGTGGTATGGAATAACCTCTTTGGTTAGTTTGGGTCAGGTGTGCTGTCGCTCCTTCCTCCCAGCTTCCCCTCCTCCCTGGCAGAGCATGAGGCTCACAAAGTCCTTGGCCAGCCTAAACATTACCAAGCAGTAACTGAAAACACTGGCGTTATCAGCACTGTTCCCAGGCCCAAAGTCAAAAACACAGGGCTGCACCAGCTACAAAGAAGGAGAAATAATGACTGCTGCTGCTGAACCCAGGACAATCTCAGCCAAACTTGAGCATGTTATGCTTATTTGGGGATTTCTTGTTAATAAGTATTGTGCAGACCACCCAGCTGCATAGACAAAGTGCTCAGATCTGAAAATATTCCTGTGTATAGAGTAATAGCTGTCGTTAGAACCACAAGAGAATACCATTTCCCTTGCACTGACTACACTCCCAGTGAGTCCCTCATTCCCCCTGGTAGAGAGAATGGCTTTCAATGAATTCCTTAAAAAAACAAGCAAGCAAAAAAAAGGAAAATTAAAAAAGCAGCTGCAGTGCGCACATGGCATAAGCAGTTTACGAAGGCATTACAGTAGTGTCATGCAGGCTGTTAAAGAAAATCTGGTACTCTGGTGATAATGTGTATATTCATTCGGTATAAATGACTTAAGTTCAAAAAACCATACAATGAATCATGGTTGCAAGGCCAGACTTGCTTTGATTAACTACACTGGTATAATGAAATCCAACAGAGCAATCACTGCAACATTTAGCTCCAAATGTAAATCTTCTTGAACTCTGAAAGAAGCATGTTAGGCAATGAGAGGTGGTATATAATACAGCCATATTTCATATAATGAAAGTGGAAGCAGTTGTAAAGGAAAGGGGATGTTAAAAAGTTGTTATGCTGTGTTTGGCAAGAGTGAGTCATTATGAATGTGTCAATCATGATAATCCAACATATTTTTAATCTAAAGGTCAATAGAAGCAGTTTCTATAGTGGTACAATAGTTATGCCAAATATGAAAGCAAGCATTTATAAGATGATTTCAAGTGTTAATACAGCACCATAATGTGTCTTGGAGAATTAATCTCAGCTTTAAATTGAAGGGCATAGATTGATCAAGGTAAGAAAATTTTATTAAAAGTGTACTGATAAAATTCATGACACTTTCATTTCAGCAAGACTGCTGTGTTGAATTCCTGTCTCTCAGGCATGTCTTCACTATTTAGATGAAAAGTGTCTTTCCTACCAAGAGGCAGAATGTGCTCTGTGTCAGGGAAACTTGGGATCTACTGTTAAGCTGCAGAGTGTGAAAATTTCCTCCTAAGGTTACTGGTCATGCACCTGGACACAAAGGTACGTATTTTTTCCTAGGAAACACATATGCCTAAGTACCATTAATGCTAATAGAAGATTACACGCACCAGGGGAAATCTAGTCCTGAGGGATTCTCAATTCATGCTTCAACACGAAAATCACAGTTTCCTCATATCATCATTTCACTACTGTTCTTCCCTCATATCATTTCCCTGCTGTTCTGTCCGTTTTGTCCCGGCAGCTGCCTACAGTCCTAAAGGACAGTTTTTTCAGCAGTCAGTAGAATTGTTATAAACACAAAATACAGAGCATGGACAAAAACAGGCAACTCTTGACTTTGGATTGTATGAGCAACACAATCAGAAGGAAAAGCTTTCCCTTCTACTGTTGCTTGCCCAGAGGTTTTAGTGGGAAGAGTACAGAGAGCAAAAGAATTCTGCTGTTATAGTGAGGGAAACTAAGGTTGACGGCAGCAGTGCTGGTGTTGGAATGTTCTCCACAAAACTGTGTGCCCAGAGGTAGTGAGGCCTTGGAGAACAGGCCATGAAAATGCAGAAGTGAGGAAGCATCTTAGTCTTTGATACTTCTTCCTGTGTTAAGTGAGGGAAAGGAGAGAGTTCCTCAACCTTGCTCTTCCAACCTTTTCACCTCCAACTTAAAATACTGGGCTTGCCATAGAATAAATATGCTCTATTACATATGGATTACATATTGACTATTGATTAGCTCATGTAAAGAAGTTTGCCGTTACCGCAATAGACCATGGTCAAATTTGGTGTGAGTGGAAGAAATTTCCTCCAAGCTGTACCCACTAACACTGGATCTGACTAGGTACTGCAGGATTCACCACTCCAGTGTTTAAATTAGTGTTGAGCTTGATAAACTGAAAATGTTTACATAGAGCAGTCACACAGAACATTACAGTAGTCACTGCAAAATCCATACAGTAAGCCTTAGTATTTTAGACTGCCTTTGTACTATATTACAGCACTTGCTTTAAAACAGGCCTCATAACCTACATGAGAACTCTTCTTCAAAATTACTCCATTTGAAGAAGTAGAACCCTGAATAAAATGTGCTTTCACCAATAAAATCCTGCATTTTGTGCAACAAGCCATAACTATCACAGCTGTTGTTAAGACTACAAGTCAGTCAATTCATTTGAAGGCGAATGTGCACATAGGCCTTTATGTTGGCCCAGAGGCCTTGACGAAACATCTGCAGGCCTCACACACTCAGTGGAGTAAGAGCTGAGACAGAGTGAAAATTAATAACACCTTGCAGTGCTTAAGAGGGGATGAAAGTCTACTGGAAAAGAAACTTTTTAGGATTATTATTTCCTTAACACTAAGTAATCTTTTTACTGTGGAGCACCAGTGTCCACAGATAGCTACTAAAATCCATGTTCCAACACCACCATAAGTATCCTGGTCAAAGTTGCTTGTTCACTTTTGCATAAATTTCTTCCAAAACACTGAATAGTTAATGGAAGACGTGCTACTTAGTGCTGCTAAAATATTTTCTATTATGCCTTTAAAGTTCTCATTGAGTTTTTCCTCTCATCAATTCTCTTTGTTAATAGGGAGCTTGAGACTGAAGTGAACTGAACAGCTCTTTGATTTCTTCATCTTCTCTCCCAAGCCTCTGCAGAGAGTGTTGTACAACATTGTGGTTTGAAAGGAGAAAAATAAGCTTCATTTGAAAATACCCTCTCCTAAACAAGTTTTGTAAAATGACACCGGCTAGAAAATTACCTGCATCTATACGAAAAATTCAACCCCATCACTGATTGCAAAATATTATGGAAAATTAAACACAAAGATGGTCGTTGCACACTCTGAATATCTATTCTATACCATATCAAGTTCGTAGTTTTATAGGTTATGCACTCTGGAGCTCTACTCACAACATACAGGTTTCCTTGACCCCCACAAAACCCCTCTGACTTGTGAGAGTGCTATGGGAGCCTTCCCATGAGCAGGGAAATAGCAATAGCAGATTCCGTAGGACTCAGAGAATTAGCTAATCAAGGAATCCTCCTCACACAGGCTGAGTGACCTCCAGCTCTGCTCAATAAAATATTTGAGCGTGTGTATAAGTTAGACATTAAAGCACAGGTGTAAGTGCCCGGTATAATTAGGAAATAGTACAAATAGTACAAATGAGAACTCTAGGAAGAATACTTGTTTTTGTTTCACTCACTGTTTCATGGGGCACATGATTGTTCTTTATTAGAAATGAATAAAACCAACTCAGCCAGCCTGTCTTAACAACTTGATTAGCCTGTTTCTAAACACTAAAGGATTTCTTCACCTGCCTCTGATTTGTATAAATGGTAGCATGTGAGGCAACTGAGCTGCCTACAAGCTAGAGATAGCGTTGATTTGAAACATACGTTTTGGGTGTCTTGTGCATTTTCCCCCTGGTGTAGCGCAGAGGGGAAGGATGGCCTCACACAAGGTGGGTCTGCCCTGCACCTCCTGCAGTAGTGAATCCTGCAGAGACCTCTCCTGGCAGAGCTCAGAAAGTCATGCCTAGCTCGCTTCTCACCTTGGCCGCGGAGAACCTTTACAAGCCAACTCTAGATTAGCCTGAAAAAACTCCTTTTTTTTTTTTTTTTTTTTTTTTTTTTTTTTTTTTTTTAGGATTTTTTTACCCCTGGATCTTTTGTGGAGCTATTTCTACAAAATCCTGGTGGTTGATTTAGTTGTGATGGTAGTTACTGATAATGGTCAACTGTAGATTGCAGGCTTCCATAAATCACATGCTGTGGTGTGGGGTAGGTAGATTACACCTATTATACACTCTTTGACATGTACCCTGACTAGTGAACAGTGAAAATGTGTCAACGTTTGAAAATTAGGAGAAGAACATTAAGAAGTTTTGATCAGAGGGTTGCAGCAGTATTGAGGTAGAGCGCAGCTAAATGAATTACTGCTCTTCCATTTTACAGTGACAACAGATTAAAGCGGGGGGGGCGGGGGAGGGAGGGGAATATCCCAGCAGAATAGCATATCTGTGATAAAACTCCAAGAGCCCCAGTGGTGGAATAATCTCAGATCAGGCAGCAATTTATGGGCTAAGTTTGAGAAACCCTAGAATCTGTAATAGAGTTAAAAATCAGCATGAGAAAGATTTAAGTAGGTAGCACTGTCTTCTGCCAGTATTACTGCTGTGTGTGTGTCCCTCAGGTCCCTTGAGTGATTATGCCAATATCTGCAGCATTAAGATTGGACACCTATTAATCAGGATGAGCAAACCTTCACATCTCTTCGGTGAAGAATCATGAACTGGGGGACTAAATACAGGAAAACAGATCCAATAACTTTATCGTTACAGCAGAGTGACATAAGCAAATATAAATCCCCCTAGTGTTATTATAATGCCTGCTAAACTAGTTGAGAACATATTCGTTTCTTCAACTAAATAAATTACTGTTACAATTATATGACCTGAAGGTCATCTCCTTTGGGAGATGCCTAGCACTTGAATTAACTATTCAACTCTTCACAGTAAGTGGCCTCAGCCAATCATTGCCAAATAAATACTGCTGAAATATACATTTAATTATCCTAACACTCTAGCTTCTAAAACCTTTTCTTTGCCAGCAGTTTGGTTTTTTGTTTGCTAATTTATTCTGGAAGGGTGAGAGATTTCTGAGTCTAGTCTAAGCCTAGTTGTTGTAGACTTTAGTACCGAAAGAAATCACAGCCGACCCTCACAGACAAAACTGGTTACAAACAGGACAGGTTTTTGATATGATGGAGCAACATTTTTTATCCATATTCTTTCTTTTATTGATTGCAGGAAGCAAACACAGCTGGCTAGCTTTTGCGAAGCTTCAAAAGCAAGCCACTCCAATCTGTTTTGCAGGTTAACTAAGGACAAAATGCCTCTAGTAATGAAGAATCTATGTTTTGCAAAACTCAAGTTACTACTGCTGAATTAAAACTGTCATGTAAAATGTCAGTGAGCTCACTACGAATTGCTTTATTTTAAAAAAGATGTGATTCAATTTGCACATCAACTAAAAACATGAAAATACAAGTTCTTCTGAACGCTAAAATCTGCTTTCCACCCTCCTGACTTGCTAAAATTAATGCTAAGGAATCTAGGTATTGTAAAGCCTGTGCCCCATACCTGTAAATACAGCTTAAGCTCTGTGCATAGGCATTGCATGGGACTCCTGTGCTACAGCACATCTTCCCTTAAGGAGCACACAGTAAGTTATAATTTTGACTACTTGCATTATGTGTAGTCCCTGGAAGTAAGAAAACTCCTAACCACTCTGCTGTAAATTGCAGTAGAATTAAATTTTCCATTTACTTGCACCAGTGTAAATAGGAGCACAACTTGGTTCAAAATAATTCCTCCATAACTACAAATGACTGTCTTTAGTATCCTTTTTTTTTGATTTTCCATGTTTTTTCTTGTAAATAAACAAACACATTCAAATTACAGTATAAAAAAGACCCTAATTTTGCAATTGTTTGTGATTTAATTTTCATTAATATTTATTGTTTTAAAGAGGAAAATGAAAGTGGTGACACCATGTGGACTAGTAGACTTCATACCTTCAGAAAAAAATGTTTCATTAATTTTTTTTTAAAAGAGATTCATTATTATGCTTTCTGTGACAAGACTGTTTTGTTTTTTTTTTAAATGATGACCATACTTAAGCCTCTCATAAAGAGCACTGCTATTACTAAACAGTACAATTATATAATGTCTCTAGGAGACTTTGCTTATTTTTTTGAGGAGAAAAAAAGGATAATAACTGAGATTATAGTATAATACTATTATTTTTAAGGGTATTGCTCAAAACATAGATAGACTATATTAATCTTTAAGTGGAACTTAATCAGACTGTGGCTGTTTAGCCAAAAAAAAAACCTGAATGATTTGTCATGACTCTAATACAATGTTGATGTTTCTCCTTGTTCTAGAAAAATGAACAAATTAAGTTATGCCCAAGTGACATTTTTACACAGTGTAAAACATTTTCACATCATTTATGCACTTAATCTAGGGCTGGCAGGACTCTGCATAGACAAAAATTACTTGGATCTGCTATTTGCCAAATGAGGAACATCTTCACAATTACTTGTAGTTCTATGAAGCCTTTTATTCAACTGCAAATATAGACTATATTCAGCTTGGCCTGTAGAGGTCTTTGAAGATGGCCTGGTCTGGCAGTCAAATACATTTTTTTATCAAATAAAGGTATTTAATTGATATACACTCTTGTTTTTCCCAGCAGAGGAAAAAACCAAATTGTGACCACTTTCAAAACTTGAATTCTAAACAGCAACACCTGAGACTTCATAGGAGAAAGTACATAAAGAATGCTGATAATTTTCTTACAATATCTATTGAATACTTTCAGCTGGGTTCAGAGGTGCTTCATGAAACACAGAGAAGCAGATTTTGCTGAGTTTAAATACTGCTCAGCCGATGATAGTTCCTAGGAAAATGCTGATTTAGCCACAATTCTCACATGTGGCACATTCTCTTGCTAGCTCTCCAATAAGTATGTGACTGCAAATTCCTATTCATATTGTAAAATGTGTTGCAGAATTACACAAATTTAGGGGGGTTTTGCAGTGCCTAAGTGACTTTGGAACAGAAATGTTTCTCATATGGCAAGGAATTTATCCTCCTAAGTTATCTTAAGGGTAAGGATTTTGGAAATCCTTCTGAAGACATTTGTACTGAAGCTCTATGATTTTTTCCTGCTGCAATTTTGGAGAAGAGCAGCACTTTTATGAAGCCGGTTCTGAAGAACAAAGCAGTGCGATTGAGGAGGACCTTCTGGTACACAGATTTGATTCAATGTGGCATTTTAAAGTTATACCCCAGGCCTGCGGAGCTTTTGATCAAGCTGTGCAGGTCAGATTATATTCTGTGTCATCAGGAAGTCAGAGAGGGCAGAGCAGGGGGCTTTTCAACATCTGAAGTCTAAACATATGTTTTATGATGACAGTTGAAGATTTTAACAATTAAAAAACTGGAGGTGGAAAAGTATTTTCTGAGTCATTAAATGCTATAGAAAACAGGCTTAATAAATATCCATAGCATAAAGCCCAGAGGTTGCTATGGAAAGGGAAAAGATTGTTTGCTTTAGAATGAGAAGAATTAGATCAGAATGTTTTCAGGCCAGCTCAGCCCAAATCAAAAAGTCACAATCTGACAAACTGAAAAGAAGCTTTTCATTTCACATCAGCCTGACATTAATCGATGTCTGTCTGAAGTGCTGTTACGTGCCATGAGATTTGTGGTGCTTTGTGCTGGAGACCTGAAAGCATGTTTCAGCTGCCAAATCCAAGTACGTGTCCTAGCCTCGTCCTAATAAAGCTTGGGTGTACATCACCCACTTTCCACTTTTCCCCCACCTTCTTCGCCTTGTTTTCTGTAGGAAAGAAATCAAACTTACAGAGAGAAAACTGTGATACAAAACCATCAGTCCTGTCATCTTGCCAGCTGTGGGAACAGGACCGCAGACTGTGCAATGGGGAAAACGTGCCCTTTGGTCTGAGCCGTATCCAGCTGAGCACTGCTTGACTTTGCCTTACCTCCATTAAACAAAAGGTTTTTCATGGGCAGCAGGATCCTTTTAAATGTACCAGAGTATGGCCTACTTGTTTATAAGGGGTCATATTCTAATGTTCATTTTTCAACCTGTAAGTAACTTTGAAGTGGGACTACTGTGAAACAGGAGGTTCATGAACTGTGTAATGACAGAAAAATAGGCTTCACCTATTTGTATCTCAGTGATCTATTTTGCATATTAACTGCTGAATTCATAATACGTCTTTTCCTATCTGAAGTTTTTTTGAAATCAAATCACTAATGGAAAAATATGGCTGCCTACAAGTATAGAAAGCTACTGCTACAAGATATTTGATATGTAGACCTGAATGTTAAAGGCTAAATCTGAAAAGTGATGAACTGGCATTGCCGGTAACACATTTTTTCATCATCTGTGTTCGCATAAAAACACATGCACAGCTAGAATGAAAGATTTTTCTTGAAAATATTTTCTAATACATTTTACATTTTGTCTAAGAGGCACAGTTTTACAAGAAGGCTAAATAGGTTGTAGGTCTTCTGCTACTGGTGTCCCTACTTATGAAGCATGCACACCAAGTTACTAGAACAAAAATGAACAATGCAGCCTCACAGCCTCTGAATCCTGCTTGTGGCTGCATTTTTGTACATGTTTCCTGATCAGCCTTGGTTCAGCTCAACAGACACTGCTTGTCTTCTGCAGACAAAATAAGTTAAACACCTTCTATCATCACCTGGACAAATACACTCTTGTGATAAGAGTGTATGATAGTATTTTGGGTGAAAAGAAGATCTAGCATGCAGTATATATCATACTGAATACTTCCTGCTCCTTGCCAATGATATACCATCAGACTTTGCAGGGGCTGTCCTCTATTAGGGTTTAAAGTCAGGAAGAGACGTACAGCCCCTACAGGCTGTTGACTACTGCCTTCTTATTGGAAATAAACTTGTGCCACAATGGGTTAGGGCCTTTGCTGAGGGCTGTAGTGTTCATGGATGCAGGTTGGCTGTAAGCACAGGTTGTAAATACAGCAAATACAGCAGAAAACTATGCTGGTGCCATGTGTCTTTGGCTCAAGTTGTGTCTATGAACTGAAGCATGGCTTTCACAGGAAAGTAGGATGCCCTAAGAAGTCCTCTTATTCCTCTGGTAACCAGGAATCAGTGGAGTGCAAGAGAGCTCCTGGAGTTACCTTTTCCCAAGGAACAGGTAGGGAGGTTTGACAGAGCTTCCCACAGCATCAGGTCTAGCTGATGCTGCACAAGAGCTGCACGAACAGTGTGCTTAGGGCACAGTGTCTACCCCAAAGTGAGGACAGTGAAACATAAAGTGACCCTATCTTCACTGGTCTTTTTTAAGGCTGATGAGAAAATAATAATTTCTCCTTTGGGCACCATAGTGCTGAGGGTGCAGGTGCTTCGTAATCATTCTCAGAAACGGAAGATGGTTCCGTAAATAGGCAGAGGGCATGACAGAAGTGAGAATGAGCTCCTATAGTCAGACAAAGAACCCTTGGCAACACTTTTTAGTGGGAGGATGGGAGCCTTTGTATTTGCAGAGCATGATGTTCTGGAGGTGGTTCAGAGTTGGAGGGGGGAAGATTTAAAAATTTTGCTCCATTGATTAAAAACAGAATAAAAAGCTAGGACAGGCATAAGGCCCAAATCAAAAAGTACCTTTCTTGTATTCAACCAGAAATGCTCTGCAACCTTTTTTACACTTTCTGGGCATGATTGCCACATTAGCAACAGCTCAAATTTAGAATTAAATTTTCTTCACTGTGAGGGTGGTGAGACTGGAACATGTTGACCAGAGAAATTGTAGGTGTTCCTTTCCTGGAAGTTTTCGAGGCCAGGTTGGACTTGAGCAACCTGGTCCAGTGGAAAGTGTCCCTGCCCATGGCAGGGGGTTGAAACTAGATGATTTTTGAGGTTCCTTTGAGCCCAAACCACTGTGTGATTGTATGATTCCATATTTCTGTGATTCTATGGTTCTGTGAAATAAAGGAAGCAAAACCATCTTTTATTGTTTCATCATGGACAGCATACTCAGGAATGGTGTTGAAACAATGCTTGTCCATGGCTAGAAAACCAAGACATGTATGCTTGCAGCAGTCTTTCTCTATTTTTTTGGAACAAAGGCCTAGATAACTTGACATTGAACCATTCACTCTACACATTCAGCACTGACACTGAGGGAAAGCAGCTATTGCTGAAATTCTAATGTTTTGGGAATTCTGGAAGATGTTTTTGTGGTCATGGAATAACAATGAGATTTTACTTGCATGCAAAACCCAGCCAGTCCTTGGAAAACCATTTATGCAAAATCAGCCACCAGTGTTCTGCTGCCCTGATTTGGGTATATTTATTGCATTACCCCAAAAGAACTGTCTGAATCACTTCTGACAGACATGCACTCCAAGTTCAATATAGAAATAACAGTTATGTTCAGTGCTACGAGGATACAAAGGTGAAATGAAGGCATCCCAGAATGAATGAGAACACTTATGGCCAACAGACTGAAAATACTGTTTGTTATAGCAGATGATCTGACTTGAATGACATTATTTTGGAAGAACTTCACAGGCTCAATTACGTTTTACCGCTGATAATGTTGACAATGTTGTGACAGCTCTTGCTGAACAGAACAACAAATTGGTATTAGAAAGCAGATAGTTTTAAGAGTGAATGCCAAATATAATGTTCAAACTCCTTTTGTAAAGGAGGAAATACAACATTCTCTCTTCGTATCACCTGAGTAGTTGGGCTTTGCTCATGGCTAATGGTGAGGATGAAAACTGCGATTTCAAATTATGTCAGGCTCTGTATAAAGGTTCCCCTGAAATAGGTCCAAGCAATTCATTCAAGGCTTAGGGCACACTAACAAAAAACTACTGTTGTCCTTACCTCCTACTCTTTCTTGCTGTTACCCTCATATCCTCCCACAAAACTGTATTTCAGGGTAGCAACCGAGCATCAATTATGATGAAACATCTCATTAAAAATACAGATGTTCAGTGGAAAAATATCCAATACTCACAAAGAAGAGAGTGCAGCTGTTTCAGCTATACTTTCCGCCAGGTACGTTGCTGAGGTTTGATACAGAATTTGATAAAAAAACCAGGAAACTAGCCATGATTTAATGTACATATCTAAACCAAAAAGAGAAGGGATTTAGAGCTATGCAACAGCCAGCCTGAGAGTTCTGGATATCACAATTGTCCTGTATTCATATGGTCACATAGCATGTATTCTGTGGCCCAATATCAAGGAAAATCTGGGAAATAAAGGGTATAAGCATGAGTCCTGTGGATTCAAAATGTCCTTATTGACTTCGGGCGACTTCTCCATGAAATAATCAGACCATTTCTCAAAGACGCTAATGTTACACCCGTAAGAGGCAGAAGGTACTGCTACTCTCTCAGAAAATGCACAGGAGTGTAGGTAGCCAGGGCTTGGCGGTCGGAAGATGTCGCGCTGTAACGGAAAGACAGAGCCCCTCCCCAGGTCTTAGCTTGTGACGTAAGCAGACGGAAGTGACGTTGTAAACCTAAGCTATATAATGTTGTGTCATTTTTCAAAAACGCCATTTGCCGTCCACCACATTGGTGTTTGCGTGCTGATGGACCTCGCGATCACGCGTAGGTCATTGCCTGTGCTGTCCCTGAACCAGGCCACCGCGCCTCCTAGAGGCAACAAATGGTGCCGAAACCCGGGAAAATCGCCTGGACGGGGGAATGGAGGCCGGAGCGGCGGGACCAGCCCGGCGGGGAGGACGCTCCCAGACCTGCAAGGACGATGGAGGTCCTTGTGAAGGTTGTATTAGAATTATATAAGCAGTGGGGTATTGATTGTAAACCTAAAGATTTTATTCTCACCGTTGCGAGACTTTTGCAGATTGGGGTCATTGACCAGGCGGTGGATATCCTCCACCCAGAAGTGTGGACTAATTGCACCACAGCGTTAACCGAAGAGACGATATCCTCGGGTTCTGGGAAAAATCCTAAGTCGTGGGGGAAAGTTGTACAGGCCCTGCAGAAAGCTTTACAAGAGCAGGAGACCTGGATAGCCACAAGGGACTGTTTGTTGGTCACCCCGAAAGTAGGAGTCGGGGCAGCCACACGGACTTTGCACCCCCTAAGCGATGATGATTTTGCTAAGTCTAAAGATTTGCGAGAGGGCAGTACGTCCTCTCAATCTCCAAATCCCGACCCGCGTATGGAGGGACAAAACCAAACAAAATCCTTCTGGGGCGGACTGGCGGAGGAGGCTAGGGGTATCGCGGTGAAATCAGAGTCCAAAGATGCCTGGGCTGGACGGCCGCCCTCTGTGCCCCAAGATGGCGCCGAGCGGCAAGGGGAAGGGCGGGGCAAAGATGCCCCGTGCAGGAACAAGGGGGAAGTGCTAGCACTAACAAGCATGCATAACCAGGAAGGGGAGGGAAGCGCGAGTGAGGGGCGGAACGACCATCTGGAAAAATGCCCTTGTAAGGAGCACGCCCCCCCACTGAAAGGTGGGGCGAGTCGAGAGGGGGGGGAACGGCCCTCCTGCAAGGGAAGCGGGTGGGGCCGGAGCCCGAGTAACAGGCGGGGCGAGTCAAGAGGGGGGAAAGGCCTGCTTGCAAGGGGGGTGGGCGGGGTCGGAGTGAAGAGAAAGCACGGCCCCCTTGCAGAGCCTGCAAGGGAAGTGGGCAGAGCCAGAGTCCAAGAAGTAGGTGGGGCCAGAGCCCAATCAAAAAGTTTCAAGACCCGGATGAAGTCATGATAACGACTGGTGCAGCTAGAGATGTTATTCATACAACTTCCAGAACTATTGTCAAACCATCACCATGGTCCACGATAAGACAAAATGAAAGTGAGAGCTTTACGCAACTTGTAGAAGTCTATTAAACCAGATCTTCAGAATAAAACTAATGAAAATTGTGAGTTTTTGTCCATAGGAGCACATCATCGGACATCCCCGCAACCTGTACACTCCGATACCAAGCGTCCCATCCACTCCACAGCTGAGCATTCGGTCCAAGCCTAAGAATTCTACACCAGCAGAATCCAGACAGCGGCAAATTAGCACCCGTGGGAGGGGGCGGTAATGCCTTTGTGTGATTCTTATTCTGGGGAGTAGGATGATTTGTACACAAAATTCATTGATTAAGTGTAAGTATTCTATGGAAACACAGGGTGTTAATCCTGTTTTGGAACATACCCACTTGGCGTTCTTAGCAGGAACTAACCAACTACTTGTTTGTGGTATTGTTTCGTTCGCACAAAGATGTCTTTTCCCTTCTGGGATCTGTCCTATGCATCTCCCTTTCCCCTGTCACTTGACTGAGGGAGATCCCTTGAGTATTATTTTGCCAATTACATTCCGTCGGATTGTTCCCTATAGTATGGTCAGGCAGACTATCAACCGCAATTGCTTCGTAATAGGGGGGCATAACACTATAACAAAGCCAATAGTGCTTAGTCAAATTTGGGTGAGCTTGTTTCAATAATTGAAAAGTGGCTTTGAGAATGTACCCATTTAGTATCACCTTTTAGTATTTATTGTAAAGACAAAATAAGGCAAGTATATTGTGTTTTTATAGTCTTGTGATATTTATATACTAAAAGCTAAAAACATATAAGTATGTTTATGTATTTGACTGGCCCTTGTAAGCCTTTCATAGATGCAGGCCATTCCTTCCAATGCAGGCTGGCAACCTGCATTGGAAGGAGTGTGCATTTCTGCTAGTTTAGAAGCCCAAGCCTCATGCAACGTGAGGGAGGCAGATCCCGGGCCTGCCTCCTTACATTGCGATGACGCTGTTTGGAGCATGTTTTTGATTTTACAGGGTTATCATACCTCATTTTTGTGTTTTATATTTTGTGTGGAACCTCTTTATAGCATCTCACTTATAGTGCCTTATGTTTTCTATTCAAAGTTTCTTACATATGTTTTCTAAGACTGTTACAAAGTGTATTCCAGTTTGTCATGCATATTTTTTAAGATTGTTATAAGGTATACATTAAGAATAACAAAATTTATTTTTTAGATTAGTATATCTTCGCTAATTCACTTAAGCATAGGGAGGACGGAAAGGTAGGTAGCCAGGGCTTGGCGGTCGGAAGATGTCGCGCTGTAACGGAAAGACAGAGCCCCTCCCCAGGTCTTAGCTTGTGACGTAAGCAGATGGAAGTGACGTTGTAAACCTAAGCTATATAATGTTGTGTCACTTTTCAATAAACGCCATTTGCCGTCCACCACATTGGTGTTTGCGTGCTGATGGACCTCGCGATCACGCGTAGGTCATTGCCTGTGCCGTCCCTGAACCAGGCCACTGCGCCTCCTAGAGGCAACACAGGAGGGAAAGTTGTTTTCAGTCTGGTTTACTTACTGTGTTTTCCATAGATTGCAGGCATCACATTTTCTTAGCTATTCAGACTTATCCCTTAGATAAAAAGTGTGTGTAGGATTTGTGAAGACATTAGGGGCAAACATCACTAAACGGAAAGATGATGAACATTTTGAAACTAGTAGCAAAAGAATAGCGAGGAACTGTTTAATAGAAAAAACACACCACTAGACAAAAATAATTAGAAAACTTAACCTTTCACATGACTAACGGTAAAATAACCTGATGTAGGTTTAGCTGTTTCCTTTGTTTCTGGTGAGGTGGTGCAAAATGCCAAGAGTGTCAAAATTTACTTGGAATTCTTACAACATAGAAGGAGGTACAGTAGCTTATAAAACCTATGCTTTCTGAAAAAATGGGCTTTCGTTTAAAATACCTATGTTGCTGCATAAGCTACTAAGTGCACTTTGTTGAATAGCAGCATTATTATCTTTTGACAAGCTGGGAAGTCCCTAACACAGAACCTTCCTGTTTAATCTGTGATATCAGAAGATCCAAAATATACGTGATATCTAAAGACAAGATAAAAACCTACCAGATGACTTTCTGTCTGAGTAGTGGGCTTGTTTTGAGAGATGAGGATTGCTATTAGCCCCAGACCTGAATGCTTCACTGATGCAGCACTTCCAGGAGCCTCCTTCCAGGTAGTCTAAAGTAGTTCAAAGGGGAGCAAGTGCCAGAAGCAATGCCCAGAGAGAAAAGCACAGGGAATTACAGTGCTGCAAGGCTTGCTATGGAGAAACCTATCTTATACTATCTCAACCTCCAAATATCTGTTTAATCTCTAAATTTTCACCACTGGTTTTTCAATTATCTTCTTCTTTTTTTTTTTTTTTCCTTCTGTTTCAGGTATCATTGCAGAGCCTTTACCTGCCAATTTCTCTTTTTTCCCCTCTTTTAATTCTCTGTCCTCATTCAGACTTTTCTGCCTTGAACTCGTCCTTATGTTCACTGTAAGAGGAAGGAGAAAGACTATCTCCAGGCTGGTGCCCTTCATTTAGCCCAGGTAGAGACTGGTCAGCAACACCTCCTGGACTGCAGCTCTCTGCCTAGGAAGTGCAGGCTATGTGAAAGATACTGTGAAAAGCACCAGAAAACTGCTTTCTTGGCTTCTGACTTCTTCCTTTCATCATTTCATGCTTTTCCTCTACCCTTTTTTTTTTTTTTTTTTTCTTTAATCCAGGCACACATAGAAATGTATTATGTATTTTGAGCCATGGGAAATGGGGGAAAACAGTCACAGACCCAGGTACGGCTCAAGGTGTGCTCCATATGTGCAAGAAGCCCGGTTGTATAAGCCAAGCTTGCCCATGAAGCTTGGCAAATCCCAGCAGTTAGCCTGGTGGTGACCATAAACACACTTAACTTTCAGCTTTGCAAGGTCCACATAAGAGAAACAAGATGTGTAAGAACTTCGAGGGGCACAAGACTGAAACACAATTAGTACTGAGAAGTATGAAGCTATGTCTGAAGACATCAAAGACTGCCCTTCACCTTAGAGGCTAAAGCTATGACCTGCTTTTAGCAGAAGGTTCTGGTTGCCTTTGTGTTGTGAAGTACATAATAATTACATTATTTAAATGTCAAATAGAAACTTCTAGTGTGTTAAAAAAAAAAAAAAAAAAAGAAAGAAAAAAAATACAAAACTAAACAATCCATGGCAGCCAAAAGTATCCATTGAGGAAAGCTACTGTATTGTTAGAATGTTATATTTAGTGCAAATTGGTCTACAAAATTAGTCTTACATTTAAATACTTTAAAAGGTATTTAAAAATTAAAAGACTATGAAACTTGTATGTCAATGGCTAAAAAATAGCTATGTGGTTTTTAATCAGGCAGGTTTGTCTTTTCTAGTTGGTGCCATTTTTAATATTATTTTTCTACACACCAATTTACCATCACAGTCAAGCCAATATGCACAGGATGCACTTCCTCTAGGAGAATGCTTAACCTCTTAATAAGAGAAGTTAACTACGAAGAGAATCCAATGCTGATGTTAAATTAAGGATTCATCCACTGAGTGTTCAATTACTGAGTAAATATGCACTAGGCATATGCTTTGAATACTGAAGCAGTGAATTGCTTTCTGAGGTGAGATAATTCTGTGCTCTCTCTATTAGCATATTGTGCTGGGTTTTGTGTATTCTGCCACCTCAAGCTCTTTTTCAAAGTATTTTTAAAAAAGCTCAAAGACCTGGGTTGTATATAGAATCTTTTAATGAAGAAATAACTTTAAACTCTCCCGACAGTTACTTTAGGAACTACTTTTGAAAAAGTCCTCTGAGATAAAATATGCCAAAGACACTATCCAAAATTGGAGAAACATCAATAGATGAAGAAATAGCTCACAGTGTTGGCAATTTTCAATATATGAGACGCAAAATTATGAACAGAGGCCTGAAGACACAGCCCAATACAGTACTAAGGAAATTCCATGTGCCATGTCGTTAGCCTATACTCCAGCAAAACTTTCTGCCCCAGTAAAAAGGGGATCGTAGGCTTGGATCAATATCATGATTAGGTGAAACTTCCCCTAGGAGAAGGACCTTTGTATTTCTTTTGTGTCATTTGTCAATTTGACTTTGTGGCAATACTCACTAAAGCATGTTAATTTCTCAAGTCAGGTAGCCATTCTCCCATGGAAAGAAGTCAGGCATGTATGAATTTGTAGGCTGTTGAAGCTAAAACTCTTGCTTTTACACTGAGTGAAAAGTGGATTTTATTGACTATAGGTTAGAGTGCTGTGGTTCTCAGACAAAAGTACTAGCATCGCTTGTGATTCAGAGACTCCTTTGTTAATCCCCAGAATGATACATGAAGCAAAAATAAACAGCAGAATTTGGTGTTAGGAAGGGAGCTGTTCTACCACCATCTCCTATTAGAATTCCGTCAGACTAGAGGAAAAAGGGTCAATTAGAAAATATGTAATCTCAGTTTTGAATTTGGTGTAAAAATAAACAAAAAAAGGATGTAGAATATGTAAAGTATTTATTAAACTAATATTAGACATAGTTTATTAGTTTATTGTTTATTATGAAATAGATCATACTATTAATTTAGTAAAACTAATGTTTTGTGGGGCACTGTAGTATTCAGAACCAATTGCAGCTGCAATCTTTCCTTCCTTCCTTCCTTCCTTCCTTCCTTCCTTCCTTCCTTCCTTCCTTCCTTCCTTCCTTCCTTCCTTCCTTCCTTCCTTCCTTCCTTCCTTCCTCCCTCCCTCCCTCCCTCCCTCCCTCCCTCCCTCCCTCCCTTCCTTCCTTCCTTCCCTTTTCCTGTACTAATTATTCTCTATTAATTTCTTTCTCCCTTCTTTCCTTCCTTCCTTCTTTAATAAAGGAGAGGAAGTGGGAAGGAAGAGAGGGAGAAATGAAGGGAGGAAGGGAAGAAGGGAGAAAGGAAGAGAAGCAAGAAAGGACCAGGGAAGTTGTGAATGCTCCATCGCTGGTAGCATTCAAGGCCAGGCTGGACATAGCCTTGGATGGCATGGTTTAGTGTGAGGTGTCCCTGCCCATGGCAGGGGGGTTGGAACTAGATGATCTTAAGGTCCTTTGCAGCCCTAACTATTTTATAATTCTATGATTCTATGAGGAAGTGCTTTGCCAGCTCAATGTAGAATGAAGACAGGCTGAGAAAGTTGGGGCTGTTCAGCCTGGAGAAGAGAAAGTTGCGTGGAGACCTCATAGCAACCTTCCAGTATCTAAAGGGCACCTACAAGGATGCTAGGATGGAAATGCTTCATTAGGGACTGTAGTGATAAGGCAAGGGGTGATGGGTTCAAACTTAAACACAGGAAGTTTAGGTTAGATATAAGGAAGAAGTTCTTTAGTGTAAGGGTAATAGATGATGCCCAGCAGCACTTTTCTTATCTGGTTCCTTGACTATATAAGCAGGAGCTGTCTGTTCGCACTCTGAGAGCCTTGCTCCTACAGTTTTAGGCAGAAATCTAGGGTGGATTGACATGTTGATGACACTGTTGCAGAGCTCACTCATTTTTGGTGATGCTCAGCACCAGCTTTCTGCTCTGGCTCCTCCACTGTGTGAGTGCAGGGTATGGAGCATTCTTGTTGAGGTGAAACTTCTTGTGGTTTAGTTTATGGCCAGTGTTCCTCATCCTGTCGCTGGGCACCACTGGAAAGAGTCTGGCACCATCCTCTTGACACTCACCTTTCAGATATTGGTATGCATGAATGAAATCCCCTTTCAGCCTTCTCTATATAAAGCAAGCCCAGATCCCGCAATCTCTCCTCCTGACAGGTGCTTCAGACCCCTGATCATCCCTGTGGCCCTCCACTGGACCCTCTCAAGTAGTTCTTTGTCTTTCTTGTACTGAGGAGCCCAGAACTGGACACAGTGCTCCATTCTTATACAACAGGAGAGACAATTTTATTAATGGCAGCACTCTTTCCTCGTACAACATATAAAATTCTGCCCCTGGTAGCACACAGATCTATAAAGCTGCCAGCAAACTTACTTAGTGACTGAATTTGATACAGTGTTTTCATTTCTGTTTTCAGTTGCATTTCAGAAATAAAAAAAAAAAAAAAAAAAAAAAAAAAATTCTCAATGGCATGAGTAACCATTCATTTTCCTTATTCTGCTCTTGAGATAATTTGTTAAATTAATCCTGTCTTCATTTATTTTATCTTGTCTTCATGTTTAAATGCTGATTTTGTGAACATCTGTTTCAATCACTGTTGCAAACCCATTACTTTTATGAGCCTTGCATATTTTAGATAGATTTACTGTTGACCTTTCTTGTGAGATTGAATGTTTTTGTTGTTACTAACATATCTATAATTGATATTGTTGTTCGTGCCACCATGGTACTTCTGTTAAATTAAATGTTGTGTCTTGGCTGATAATCTTCCTTAACCAGACTAAATCAGATGCATATTATTTAACTTTTTTCAGCTTTGAAACAAAAGGTATCATTGAGCCCTTTAGTACTAGACAACTATAAATTGCCAGTCAATTCAAACACACCATTGGCATAGTTGTTAAGTTTTATTTTCTTTTTTCTGGTTGTTTCTTCACTTTCCTTGCCATCATACAATAAAAATCAGACAATTATGCCCTCTAACTAACTGCTCTGGGACTGCTGAGAAACCCAAAACTTAGTTTAAGATAAATGATGAACTATTATCTATCCCGTGGGGGGGAAAAAAAAAAAAAAAAAAAAAAAGCTTTCTCCACAGAAAAGCAGTATGGATGAATTTGATTTCCACTGTGAAGAGAAATTATCTGAATCAGAGAAAGTTTCTACTAAGAAGTTTTGCTCCATGATATATACATCTTGGCATACTGACTGTGGAGCACTCTAGTTTTCTCTGAAGAGCAAACTATTCTTACTATGCATCCATCAGCTCTTTTATTGTAAATCCAGGTTCAAATGCATAGCTTCAGAGAAATATCAGGAGTCACTGAGGGTTTTCACATTGGGGCTGAGTTCAACTCGGTCGTCCTTAAAGAGAGTATAAACTAAATATCCAATGGAAGTGGAGAATATTTTAAAGCCCTTAGTTTAATGAGCATATGGGATGAATTCTCTTTGCATCGGCAGCAGCAACCCTAGTTTAATACATGGGCTGATGCATCCCTTCGGTGATGATGTCAGACAACAGGAAGCAAATGCCAGCCTGGTGAATGACAGGGTTCTCTTTAACCAACTGCCTTTTCCTTTCTGTTTCTTTCAGTAAATCTATGGGCAGAATTACATCACAGGGATGAAGTGAAAGAGCCAGGGGGCCCTTATTACAATTTCCTATTGTTAGACTTGCTTAAAACTTCTGAATACAAAATACAAATTGGGGCTGACGTTCTTTGTTGCTATTAACCAACTCAGGATTAATTCACTGGCAAGTTTAGACAAAATGCTTTAGGTGTTTCTGAAAAGTATTTTGCTTATGTTAAAAGTACAACAAATACTTATTTTAAGAAACTCTGAAACACCAATGCTTCAAGCCAAGTACTTTAAATATGGCAAGTATGTCTGCACTGAAAACAAACTTTCTAGCATCTGCAGAGAAATATATCTGACATATCTAGTCAACATATAAGTCTTTGAAAAATTGATGTTAAATGTTCACAGAAAAGATTTTTTTCCAATATCAGAAGTTAACATTCCCCTGGGTGCTTGAAGCATTTATCATTTACTCAGGATGCTTGAGGCTCTCACAGCTCAACCTCCTTGGACTAAGAAACAGCCAAAGAAAATAGAGATGGAAATCTTATGGAGAACTATGAAAGGGAGTCAGTACTGCTAGCTGGCCAGGGTGGAGCAGAAGAGACATCAATAGAGCAAATGAGAAAAGATTTCGGGGGGGGGGGGAAGGCACGATGGTCATTAGAGACCATTTGGATGAAAAGATTGTGACTAAAACACGGAGTATGATGCGGCAGCTCAGGCCTTGCAATGAAGAGAATCATCGGCAGCATTTGAGAGAAACTAGGCCATGAAGGAGAATATGAGTGACAGTTACGTGTCAGGACTGAAACAAACAAGCTGGAGTGTCTGTGGCAGGACTCAACAAGCCAAGCATGTTGCAGAAGAAACTCTGCTTGCTTACCCTCGCTGAAGCCCAAAACTGCCAGCAAGTGAGACAGGCATGATGTGTATTGCTGCCACTTGGGTACACTGATGCAAGTTCTGGAAGGCAATGCCCTTTATGCCTCACTTTGATACTTGGCGATCTTTAGAGGCTGAGGGGACAGAGTCAAGGCTTCAGGATGCTTTGTAAAACTTTAGAAAATTGCATGTAAAATACTCTCTTAAAGAACAATTGGTGGAATTACGAGCACTTAGAAGTAAAGAAGTACCAATATTAAGGTTGCCAGAGTAATTTCAGTTTAGGTTACTCGAGCATGGTTATTAAATGACCATGAACTTATTTTCATCTCATTGTCCCTCAGTATAAAGAAAAAGCTCAGTCTGGGTATATCACTTAAGTTGTCAAGTACGAGGGGGATACTGATCAGACTCTATTTCACCTGTTGCAGGAGTTTGAGGGTGCCACTGGGTGAAGAATAGGGCTAGTGGAGGACTAAACAAAGACAGCTTTAGTTCTGAAAGCAGTACTTTGACAGGATCTGTATTTCCAACTTGTCCTGTCACTGTTACAGCATCTTTGCTGTTCCAGACAAGTTGTAAACAACAGTTTTCATAGCCAACCACTAACTGTGCATTGCTATTTTATCGGTGACAATTTAAGACTACATGGATTAAACTGCGTAGTGCTGAGCATCCACAGCTGTGAGGTCAGTAATCCAATCCTCTGAATCTATTAAATGACGGAAAACGTTAATTATGCTGATAAAATTACTGAGATAGCTTTAAATGTGATGCCTAAAATGAGTATACTTTTTATAACAGGATTCCCATTCCTTAGTTGGACATCTTTTGAGTATGATGTCCAGCAGTTCTGAATGAAGAAGTCAGAAGTGAAGCCCAGACACCTACACCCTTTAGACCATTTTGAAACAATCAGCATGTAAGTGGTTGACCTGGTGATGTAGAAAGTTTTGCTGTGACTACTTCAAAAGGTAAGTCTGCAATAATATAAAAAGCAAGAAGCATGGGCAGGGATGACCAACTGAATTCTGCAGAGTTCTTTGCTCTACGACAAAAATTGTCTCATTATATCGAGTGGCTTTCTCAACTGCCTCAAGTTGCACCAAAGACAGCTAAAGCCAAGGTCATTACCTTGCTGATTACCAGTGGTTTACATAACCAGTTGCTGAACTTGCAACCATGGATGTGAGTGTGCACGTATACAAAGAGAAGTGTTAGACCTATCTCTCTAGTAAACCGAGGTTCCTTTTTTCTACAAAATGCTTTGAGAACTTTTGATTCTATGCTCAAAACTGTGAAATGCTGAACAGTCTCTGCTGTAGAATAGCATGTAGTTCAAACCTACAATTCACTTTTTCATCCTTAAAGTGAAATACATGCCCTAAAAGGATTTTCTCTCACTCCTAGAGATTCAATAAGAATTTATTTTTAAAACATTGGACCAAATGAAAACCACCATACTACCAAGAGCCTTTTGCAGACAAGGAAGGCACCGGAAATGTGGCAGAACTCTACCAGCATGGAGCATTTTGCTGCATCTGAATATAGTGGCACATCGTAAAGTATTCTATGGATTAATTCTGCCTGCAAGCATGATTTCTTTGTAAGCTACCTACAAATGTCTTCATCTCTTCAATTAGTTTTTTTCTGTTAGAAAAAAACAGCAATGTTTTTAAAGTATATACATAAATCTGGATTTTACTGCTTTAGTTTTATTAAGTCAAAGTATAGTACTGTTAGAATGAGTTCCTTTCTACTTTCAAGTAATAGCTGAGCTTCATACCTGCAAAGATGATAACACTGGGGAGAAGACACATGCAGACATTCTCTAGTTAACACTTCAGTGCTGAAACTGCCCCCCTGACCAATAAGTCAACATATCTTTAAGAAATTAAATTTAGACTAGTAGAAATACCATCCTTTAAAGACGCACACACACACAAAATAGAGAAAAAGGTAATACCCATCTGCCTTCAGTAGTTTCTGCAAATTGGGCGCTCAATACCTGATTCTAGTGCCTGCATACAGCTCTGTACACGCAAGCCCCACCTGATCACAATATAAATAATCATTAGTATGACCAAACAACCAGTATTTTCACTGACAACTTCATTATGGATTTCAGTGGGGCACAGTAATTTTCATATAGTGATTTGTCTGTAAGTACTCATGACAGGGCTTTTAAACAAATTGCTTGATTTACAGAAAGCTCTTCCTAGCTTTAAGGATAAAAGTTGCAGCAGCTCTTCAATTAAACAAAGATACAGTTCTTCATTATTTTGCTTCCCCTTGAAGTTTGGAAATAGGACACCACAGTCTGGCAGAGACTTTTTCTCTGAAAATTACTTTAGTGGGTTTCTGAAATTAAAGAGACATTATTTTCTACTCATTATGCTACTGCTGGTAGTTAAATATTCAGGCAGGCCTGTGGGAAAAAGAGGTAAGAAAGTCTCCCACAGTGGGGCAAATATATCTGTGAAGCCTTAACACAGAAAGGTTTCAGAAAGGTTAGAAAGATAAACACAGTGTAGAATAAAGAAGGAAGTATGATTATACTCTGATATGTTTACAACCTGACCTACAAGAGTAGAAGAAATTATACCCTAGGGACCAAAACACCTTCCTATGGCTTTGCTTTCGTACTTACTTTGATTCAAGATCCAGTTTCTTCTGTTGGTGCCTCTGACTCCAAACGCATGAACCTTCCAAGATACATTTAAAATCTCTTCCATTTCAGTGGGATCCAGGCATGGATTTGAATGACCTGCTGTAGAAGGAATGGGGTGGAGGTGTTGACCATCTGACCCAAAGCTGAAAGAGAGTTTAGTATGGATTTACTATTACTGCAAATAAAACAGTATCAAGAAAGAATGTTAAATTATCTTTTTTATTATTTTTTTATTACTATCAGAGAAATCGTCAAAGTGTCAACATTCGAAAGAACATCCAGGTACACGAATGAGGTTTTTGCTACTACAAAGAGTAAATAAGTCTCTCCTGTTCTTAATGCAGGAAGGATCCCTCCAGGATATTTTCTTATACATTGTCCTAACTACTTCTAACAATCTCATGATAAATGATTGAAGCTCACAATCATAGAATCATAGAATAGTTAGGGTTGTAAAGGACTCCAAGATCATCGAGTTCCAACCCCCCCGCCATGGGCAGGGACACCTCACACTAAACCATGCCATCCAAGGCTTTGTCCAACCCCACCCTGAACACCACCAGGGATGAAGCATTCACAACTTCCCCGGGCAACCCATTCCAGGGCCTCACCACCCTTACAGGAAAGAATTTCTTCCTCAAATCCAATCTAAACTTCCCCTGTTTAAGTTTAAACCCATCACCCCTTGTCCTCTCACCACAGTCCCTAATGAAGAGTCCCTCCCCAGCATCCCTATAGGCCCCCTTCAGGTATTGAAAGGCTGCTAGGAGGTCTCCACGCAGCCTTCTCTTCTCCAGGCTGAACAGACCCAATTTTCGTAGCCTATCTTCATACGGGAGGTGCTCCAGGCCCATGATCATCCTCGTGGCCCTCCTCTGCACTTGTCCTAACAGTACCATGTCGTTTTTATGTTGAGGACACCAGAACAGCGCACAATACTCCAAGTGAGGTCTCACGAGAGCAGAGTAGAGGGGCAGGATCACCTCCGTCGACCTGCTGGTCACGCTCCTTTTGATGCAGCCCAGGATACGGTTGGCTTTCTGGGCTGCAAGCGCACACTGCCGGCTCAAGTTCATTTTTTCATCAACCCACACCCCCAAGTCCTTCTCCGCAGGCCTGCTCTGAATCTCCTCCCCGCCCAATCTGTAGCTGTGCCTGGCATTGCTCCGACCCAGGTGTAGGACCTTGCACTTGGCATGGTTAAACTTCATCAGGTTGGCATCAGCCCACCTCACAAGTGTGTCTAGGTCCCAAACCACAGAGCTTGGTGTCATCAGCAAACTTGCTGAGGGCGCACTAAATCCCACTGTCCATGTCACCCACAAAGATGTTGAACAAGACCGGCCCCAACACCGATCCCTGGGGGACACCACTCGTTACTGGTCTCCAGCTGGACATTGAGCCACTGAGCACTACTCTTTGCGTGCGGCCATCCAGCCAGTTCTTTATCCAGCGAGTGGTCCACCTATCAAATTGATGTCTCTCCAACTTAGAGAGAAGGATGTCATGTGAGACAGTGTCAAAGGCTTTATACAAGTCCAGGTAGATGACATCAACTGCTCTGCCCCTGTCCAGCAGTTCCGTAGCTCCATCATAGAAGGCCACCAGATTGGTCAAGCAGGATTTCCCCTTAGTGAAGCCATGCTGGCTGTCCCCAAGCACCTTGTTGATTTTCATGTGCCTTAGCATGCTTTCCAGGAGAATTTGCCCCAAGATTTTTCACAGGCACAGAGATGAGACTGACTGGTCTGTAATTCCCTGGCTCATCCATTTTCCCCTTCTTAAGAATGCGGGTTATATTTCCCTTTTTCCAGTCATCGGGAACTTCACTTGACTGCCAGGATTTTTCAAATATGATGGACAGTGGCTTAGCAACTTCATTTGCCAGCTCCTTCAGGACCCGCGGATGGATTTCATCCGGTCCCATGGACTTGTATACATTCAGGTTCCTAAGATGGTCTCGAACCAGATCCTCTCCTACAGTGGGCCCAGGGTCTTCATTCTTACTGTCCCTGCGTCTGCCTTCCAAGACTTGGGTGGTGTGGTCAGAGCATTTGCCGGTGAAGACTGAGGCAAAGAAGTCATTAAGAACCTCAGCCTTCTCTAAGTCCAGGGTAGCCAGTTCTCCCAATAGCTTCTGGAGAGGGCCCACGGTGTCCCTAACCTGTCTTTTATTGGCAATGTACCTATAAAATCCCTTCCTGTTATCCTTAACATCCCTAACCAAGTTTAATTCTAAGTGGGCCTTAGCTTTCCTAACCTGGTCCCTAGCTTCCCAGACAACATCCCTGTATTCTTCCCAGGCCACCTGACCTTGCTTCCACCTTTTATAAGCCTCTTTTTTCCTTTGAATTTTGCTCAGCAGCTTCTTATCCATCCAAGGAGGTCTCCTGGCCCTCCTGCTGAACTTCCTTCTAGTTGGGATGCATCGCTCCTGAGCTTGCAGCAGGTGATCCTTGAATATCAGCCAACAGTCTTGGGCCCCCCTGCCCTCTAGGGCTGTATCCCATGGAACCTTACTGAGCAGGTTCCTGAAGAGGTCAAAGTCTGCTCTCTTGAAGTCCAGGGCAGTGAGCTTGCTGCACGCTCTTCTCACTGTCCTGAGGATCTCAAACTCGACCATCTCATGATCGCTGCAATCAAGGCTGCCCTGGAGCTTCACATTCCCAACCAGCTCTTCCCTGTTGGTTAGGAGGAGGTCAAGCATGGCACCTCTCCTTGTCGGCTTCTCAATTACTTGCAGAAGGAAGTTGTCTTCCACACAATCAATGAACCTTCTGGATTGCTTGTGCCGGGCCGTACCATCCCTCCAACAGATATCAGGGTGGTTGAAGTCTCCCATGAGAACAAGGGCCTGCGAGCGTGAGGCTGCTCCTATCTGCCTATGGAGAGCTTTGTCCAGCAAGTCCCCTTGGTCAGGCGGTCTGTAACAGACCCCCATAATAATGTCACCCATCGCTGTTCTCCCTTTAACCCTGACCCACAAACTCTCTGTCGACTGCTTGCCTGTCCCCAAACAGAGTTCCATACTCTCTAGCCTATCCCTAACATAAATAGCAACTCCCCCTCCCCTTCTGCCGGGCCTGTCTTTCCTAAAGAGCCGGTAACCTTCCATTCCAACACACCAGTCATAGGAGCCATCCCACCATGTTTCTGTGATGCCTATGATATCATATCCCCATAGACATGCACACATCTCTAATTCTTCTTGTTTGTTCCCCATGCTTTGGGCATTTCTATAGAGGCATTTGAGCCGAGATCCAGTTGAAGCTGGCTCATTGGCTGGAGCAGGTGGAATATCTCTACATTGCTCCGAACGTTTACTGTAGGTGCTGCCAACCGACTGGGTGTGTTGGGATGGAATGATGCCCCCCTCCCCCAACACATCTAGTTTAAAGCATCCTTGACCAGTCTGGCAAGCCTCCTACCAAATCCACTCTTCCCCTTCTTTGTCAGACCAGCTCCACCAGCCCCCAGTAGACCTGGCCTACTATATTGAGTCCCATCTTCAAGGTACCCAAACCCCTGACTATAGCACCACCCTTCTAACCATTTATTGACCTGGACAATCCTCCTAGCCGTTTTGAGGTCCTGCCCTGTATACAGGAGAATTGACGAAAAGACAATCTGAGCTCCAGAGCCCCTAACCACCTCTCCCAGAGCTCTGTAGTCCTTCTTTATGCTCTCCGGGCTACTGCTATCTGTATCAGTAGCACCCACATGGATTACCAGGAGTGGGTAATTGTCAGTGGGACCGACTAGAGCAGGCAGCTTCTCGGCCACATCCCTGATCCGAGCCCCTGGTAGGCAACACACCTCCCTTGAGCCTGGGTCAGGCCGGCAGACGGGTGCCTCTGTGCCTTTCAGATTAGAGGCCCCGACTACTATGGTCCGCCGCTTTTTCCTGGCAGCACCAGTAGTGATCTTCTTTACCAGTGCACTAGCTGGTTGCGCCTGATGGGAGCGCTGTTGCTCATGAGCCCCCTGCAGCACAGCAAAGCGATTCTGGGTGGGAACAACAGATGTAGGAGGAAGCCCCTTGCTTTTAATTGCCCTCTTCCTCCTTTTTTTGTTGTTTTTTTTCTGTTACCTTTTCCCAGCTTCCTGGGTTAGCAGCCTACTTTCCTGCATGGGCAACAGTAGACACTCGAGGCCCCGGAACAGTCTGGTCCTGGAGCAAGCAGTGCTGCTTCCCCTCAGCTTCCCTGACACCTTTCAGCCTTGTAGCAGCTTCCTGCAGTTCAGCCACCTGCTGCAGGAGGACCTCCACCAGGGAGCACAGAGTGCAGACCTGCCCATTGCTCACCCTTCCCTTAGGATAGCAGTGCAGGCGTTCTCTAAACCCCGAGCTCTGCACTGCAGCCTCCTTTCCCATCGGCTCCATTTGGGTGCCTACACTGGCCACCACCGGCGCAGCCAGAGCAGAGCTCCCAGACCGAGCCTTGCTCGTACGGCGAGTGTTCACCATCCCGCTCACCACCCCCCTCACCTTCCCACACAAACTGCCTCAAGCTCACCCTGTTCATCGTGCTCTGGGTCGCTCGCGCTCCCTGGGGTAGGATTTTAACCAGTCAGGTCTGCCTCCGCTCCTCCTGGCGCCACCCCTCTGAGTCAGCCGCTCGCCTCCGCTGAGCTGCAGGCTCCTGGGCAGTCCTTGTCGAGGACTTGAGGCTCCCTCGGTGCAAGTTGCTGCTCCGAGGTGAAGCTCGTAGATGCCGAGCCTTCCCCCCGATCAGGTGCTGCAGGCCTCCCCTCATGAGACAGTCACCTCAGCAATGGGCTGGATATGTCCGATGACGCCCGGGTTGAATCTGCCGCTGGTCCTCCTGGCGCCGCCCCCTCTGAGTCAGCCGCTCGCCTCCGCTGAGCTGCAGGCTCTTGGGCAGGCCTTGTCGAGGACTTGAGGCTCCCTCGGTACAAGTTGCTGGTCCGAGGTATCAAATGACTAAGAAGTTATTTTTGGCTTTGTTTGTGGAAAAAAAAGACATTTTGTGAGATATAGTTGGAGTCTGTGGAGCAAAAAAAGACAGTTTCTTGGCATCGTAGCTTACTAGCAGGCAGAAAGAGGAACTCGAGATCTTCAGTCAGCATTGGGAGCTGGTACTCTGGTTTGAAGATGCAAGTGGCTGTATCTAAATGCCCATCATGCTTGTGCATGGTTTAAAATTAATTTCTTTTATATATGGTTCTACATGAAGATGAAGGATATGTTGGAAACTGAGTGTTTCAACCATTGTTTTGCAGCACTGTTGGATTGTTCTTCCTTTATTCATTTACAACCAAATTGACATATTATGTGTCCCTGCCCATGGCAGGGGGGTTGGAACTAGATGATCTTGAGGTCCTTTCCAACCCTAGCTATTCTATGATTCTATAATTCTAAGCTCTGTTGGAGAGTGTAATAAGGTTTTATGGCTGAGCTATATCTTGTTGTTTGAATACAAAATAATAAAAATCCCTTTTTTTTTTTAATGCCATCCTCTTATTCCTTATTATGGATTTAGTCCATCTTGATGTTTCCATCGAGCATTTATCATCACATGTGAGAATATAGGCTAGTCTTGTTTTTATTCTGGCCATTGTTTATCCCTAGAAACACCATTGAAATTTTTCCCAAATCCAGTTCATAAATGCACTGTGCTGCTTTGACAATTTCAGTCTTGATTATTATGTTTCTGTGGCTTTCCTACAGTTCTCCTGGGTTCTCTAGCATGTCCCATTGCATACAATGCTCATAAAAGACTGCAGAGCTATTTCCATTATTTTCACTATCTTTACCAGCTTTCTCACTCCATGGCATCAGGCTTTGTTCACACACATTGGAACTTCATGACATGTTGCATGTTTCCTTTTCATTAATCTGAAGTTTGCTGTTGAGTGGCTTCTTTGACTATAAAGTCAACTTGCCTACAACTATCCCCTTGCTCCATTATAGTCTTCAAACATGATCAAAATTGGGACCAGACCCTCACATGGCATCTAATTTACTGTCGAGGATGAGTAAGTTGCATCTATGTTTTTAATACCTTCTGAAGAGGATGCAAGAACAAAAGTACTGTCCAAATTACATGTATTAGTCTAGAATGAATACATTTTTCTGAAGGTATTGATCATTAATTTGATGATTAAAGATACCTTTAACAAAACATGAGGTAAAGCACATTAGACTACATTTTTGACTTCCAGATCAAATAAGTTAAAAATGCTGTGCCATCAGGTGCTCAGCTAAGCCTTGTGGAAAGCCTGTCAACAGCCTACTGTACAGCATCCAGAATGATATGAGTGTTTAAAATATGCAGTTTAAAAACAGTCTTCTTCCGAAATGGTGGTTTACACCTTGGAAACAAAAGGATAAAAGCAGTTGTAAGAAAAATAAAAATATTATGTCCATGTAATGGAGACTTTGCATCATAGCACATCAGAATATCACCAAAAATAATATATATCATGATGTCAAACCTTTAAAAACTACTAGAGAAGTAGTTCCTAGATGCATTTTAAACCATGTGCAACAAGATACTGTGAGTGGGGCTCATAGGAATGTAGCACTTCATAACAGTTTCCAAAAGAGTCCATACTGAGTTTTGAATAAGCAGAGAAGGTAGAAGTGGATGGGATGAAAAATCTGGATTTCATTACCCCTTGACGAGATATGACTCCACAGGATTGGGAACAAGGTCAGTTTTTGCAAAGCTGAATTCCAGACCATTTCACTTCATCTCCTGGCAGATGTAAGCAGTAACCAGAGAAGGGACAGCGTCATCAGCATTGATACCATCCGAGAAGTACAGGAAAAGGACATTAGTAATTTTCATGATAACTCAAGGAAAAATGCAGTCCTGAGAGATATCGAGGGCTTCCTGTGAAGTACTAAGAACATGCTTTCAGTTCGGGGGGGGGAAAAAAAATCCACATTTTTCGGGTTTGGCTCTCTCTAAGGGAAGTGCAGAGGACAGGAGCTGAAACAATATTTATTTTCCTGACAAAACAAAAAACAAAAACCAACATGAGCCCCCCCCCCCCCCCCCCTTTTATCTTTCTCAATATTAAATGTTCTGGGTTTAATCTTGGTATATTGCAAAAACATAAGCTCCTCCCACCATTCCAAATAAATAAATGTCCAACTCCAAATATCACCCCAATTTCTGCTGCATCAGAAGTATTGGCAGAAGGTGGTTTTGATAACCATGCAGATAAAACAAGACTTGATCATAAAGAACCAATATCAGTAAGTTAGATTAACACTGGAGTACTGGAAATACCTCTCTAGTTCAGAGAAAATCCATTTCCCATTTAATAACTTAGAATTACTTCAAACAAGCAGGGATAGAGGGAGAACTAAAGACAGAGATTTCCTTTTTTTTTTTTTTAACATAAAGTGCATTGCAAGATCACACAATCAATAATACTCAGCTCTCTGAGCAGGATCCAATGGATATGCACTAAAATTTAAAGAGGGCAGTGAAGGAGCACATTTACAAAGATCAAGTCACCCCCATGGTCTCAAACTTTCTGACTAAAGAGGATAAGGGTAAGTGAGGAAAATCCCTTAGAAAATATGTGGAATGAGTGATGATAGAGGTGATAAAGACTCCAGCAGCATCAGGCAGAAAGATTGACCCTTCCCAGTGTCATGGTTTAAGCTTCTATAAACCCATACAGCCGCTCTCTCACTCACTCCCCACTATTTCTTCCCTCCGCTCATGGAGGGATGGGAAGGAGAATCGAAAGAATGCAACTCCCACAGGTTGAGATAAGAACAGTTTAGTAACTAAGGTATAACACAAATCACTGCTGCTACCACCAACAATAATAATGACAAGAGAAAATACAAGGGGAGGATACAATTGCTCACCATCCAATATCAAGCCCACGCAAGCAGTGCACCCCCCACCATGCACCCCCACATGCACCCTCACCACCCTTCTGGGTCTCTGCTCTCTGTCCCTACATCCTGGACATGATGTGCTGTGGTATGGAATAACCTCTTTGGTCAGTCTGGGTCAGGTGTCCTGTCTCTCCTTCCTTCCGGCTTCCCCTCCTCCCTGGCAGAGCATGAGACTCACAAAGTCCTAGGCCAGCCTAAACATCACCAAGCAGTAACTGAAAACACTGGTGTTATCAGCAGTGTTCCCAGGCCCAAAATCAAAAACACAGTGCTGCACCAGCTACCAAGAAGGAGAAAAATGACTGCTACTGCTGAACCCAGGACACCCAGGCACCTGAATGAAGGAAAATGGAAAACATACAGAATTAGATAACATCTATGGCTGAACCCATAAGAAAATAAGGCTGGGATTTTTAGAGCTGCTCTGAAAGTTATAAATGCCTTATTCCCATTCAGCTTAATTAGGTGACTGGCTCCCTTACTACTGCTTGAAAATCCCAGCCTCTGAACAGACTACTGATTACTTCTATGCCCAAAGTGTTGGCAGCTGATTAGCAGGTTTCCAGGAGTATATTTTAAGTATCAGTGAATTATGTTATAATTATGGCTAATAAATGTCCCACTTGAGACAACCAGAATGTGTGAGACGTGGAAAATGTTTTCTAAAATACAGTGTATCCCCAAAAGAAAACTAACTGTACCTTCACCACTGTGATTTTTAGTTTTCAACTCATTTAAGATATATCAAGATTTCTTTGAAATGAAAATGCTTTACCCTAACTCCATGGAGCACAGACTAGTTCAGGCCATGAAACATTCTTCACCAGAAAGAAGCCATCACCAGGCAGAAGGACAGAACAGCTCCTTCCATCCTAAAAAGAAGGTAAAGAAAAATGTAGAGGAAGTTGTTGCTTCAGGGCCACCAAACAGCTGTAGGAACGTTTTAGCAGTAAGCAAGCTTTTCTGAAGGAACAGGGCACTGACCTTCTTTTCCATATGATTCTTGATTAACATGTCCTCCAACCTGCTGTTTAGTGTTGTTTGAGAAGTGCTTGGGATGCAGAGGGAAATAGCCTTTGTACATTTTTTTCCCCTGTAAACTGGAAGCAGAGAAAGACAGCTTTCCAAGGAGGCTTTGCTTTCAAGCTAGGAGCATGCCAGTCACAGCCGCTCTGTAATCACTTGGGGGAAGTGGACATTCCAGCCTATTATCACACTCTGTAGATGCTTATCTTTTTCCATTGACTAACAAGGACTACCAGATCAAGCAGGCTTCTACCTAAGGCATTCAGCTTGAATGTCTAAAATTAAGCAACAGCTCATCCACACCCAGCCTTCACTGGTCTTTCACTGGTAACAGTCTGCTAAGGATTAGTAGGATTTCTATCTTAATTATTTGCTGTTGCAGCTCACTCTGTGGTGTGAGGTTCACCTTATGCTCTCTGAACTTGTTTTCATTAAGGGTATTCACTCAAGATTAAGGACTTCCTCTTCTCCATTTTTCCTGTTTATTCATTTTGTCTATTAAAAAGCATGAAGTGTCAGAAATCAAGAGAAAATGACTGGAGGGAAAAGTTCTTGTATTGTGTTCCAGTTGGAACATAGTGGATTTAATAAACCTTAACCCCTTCCCCCATTCTGAAACAGTAGTTTCAAAAGCTATTTGTGATGTGCTTTTTGCAAATCAGTGTCAGTACTGGGTAAACAAGTGCACTTTTCCTAGCACCCCTCTCCCTCATTAGTGACAAGGCATGCCATCTGATGTACAGCAGTGAAGCTTCCATCCATTCATAATTTCTACTTATGAAAAGGGTAATCACCTTGAAAGGGAGAAAAAAATATGGAACAAACAAAAAACCTCCAACAAACATACAAACAAACACCAAAGAAATTCTGAAATACTTCATAGTAATTGAAGGAACTACCAAGGAAGCATCAAGAAATGCCGTGACAGGAATTTGAGTTCTCTGGTACCGAAAAATGAATTTTTTATTATTTCAACTCATCCCTACCCATTGATGTCATGATGGTTTTTTTCAGCAGCAAGTCCTGAGTAGTCTCTGGAAATGAACTTTTTCCAGCTGAGCCACAAAGTGGTAGAGTTCAGCCCTTTCCTCGTAATTTGTGACAACATCTCTGAGTCCAGCTTCTGACAACAGCAGAATTCTGGGTTTTCTGACTTCATCTTATAAAATAATTTAAAAAAATGGTTAAACTAAAATGCCTTTCCCCAAGTTCTTCTTTTTCTAAAGCTAAGTTTGAGCGCTTAAAGACAAAAAACCTACCTGTTCTTGGTCCAAAGATGCTCCTTAGCAAAGGCAAACATAATTCCTTTTTAGAACAAGTTAAATTCAGAGAAGCTGAACTCAGGCATACAATGGGTCTCTTACCATCTAAAAAAAGAGCTCATGTGATGATGTAGAAGTTACCTGCATCTCATGCACATAAAGAGAAAAAGCTATCAAGAGGTCAAAGCTTTAAACCAGGATTCAGTATATTTCTGCTCAGCTGCCAATGCTGTTAAAGGCTTCCAGTGCAACTTCATACAAGCAATTTTCTCTAAGTGTTAGCTGCCGTTTTCCATTTTGAAGAAGAAAGAGTTTCTCTTCTCATCATTCATCTGTTACATCTATTTAGTTCATAGGGTTTTTAAGAAGAAGGATTCTGTATATAGGACAGGAATTTTTTGAAGTCTTTTACACTACTGTGCTATATAAATATTTAGTCCATATGCACTATCTTGAACTACTGTTTTTTTTTTTTCTTATACATATCATAGAGTTTTAGTTTTGTACTCTGCCAGTGTTTACAGACTAAACATGTACATGTGTGTGTGTATTTTCAGTATTAAATTTGAAGAATCAGTCAAAGGTGAGAAAATGACATAATTAAGGTTGTCTCATTTGTTGCCACAGTGTTTATTTGCATTTCAGTATTTACGTGATCATCAGAAAGATTTCTAGGGTCCAGCAGTGCTGTTTATTAACAAAACACTGCTAGTTTTAGATTCCATTTAGGAACAAAATCTGGACCTTTTGAAATAAAAGCAGTGAGAGAAAGAGTAAGAAAAGGAACAGATTTCCAGTGACTGAATGATCTCAGGTTTCCTCTGGGATGTAGAAAGCAATATGGGAAGTGTCAAGAAAGTGCATGGGTAGCATGGTACTGCCTGTAATAAATAGGACATAACAAGAAAGGTATATAATGCAGAAGAAGGAGGAGGGCTGTTAGTAGACACATGACATCCAGCCATCATCTACTCCTGCTAGACAGCTTCAGTCTCCTATGTCAGTATGTTGCTTAACAACTAAACTTGTGGCCAATTTGGATTGTGTCTGCCTGTGTGGGTTTATCACTCTCCAATTTAGCTTTTGATAAGAAATTCTTACCTGGGCTGTGAAAGTCCTTTTGACAAAAACAGCATTCAGACGAACATGTTTCCATAAAAAGTTGCAGTTTAAAGAAACTGGTATTTTCTGGTAAAACAAAGAAACAAAAAAAAAAAAAATTGTCAAAAGATAGTCTCATGCAGTTCCTTTTTTTTTTCCTTAGACAGCCTACAGCCTTCCTCAATGTATAGGTAGAGCAGAGCTTGCAGAGTAATCAGCTATTCAGTATTTCACTTTACCTTTGTCTGCAGTATGCAGTATGCAGTCCAAAGCTTTGTTTATTTTCCACTATTCAAACTTTACTCTAAAGCCAGACTCATTAATTTCTTCATGTGTTTTTTATATAGTTCATGAAAGTGCTTGACAAACAGAAATTTATTTTTCCTGCATTGTGCTGACAGAGAGTTGAGACAGAGGGATTAAGGTTAAAAGTGCCATTCATGTTAGGTGCTTGATCTGATATCCTGAAAACTGAATGTCATAGGCTATTTATTATTATGCATGGCTCTCTGTATTTGCAGCTCCCTCCCTCTAGATTGCAGGTGAGGGGTCAGTAGTCAGGATTTACCAGCTCTGACCTCTCTTTGGACATCCAGAAAATAAGGAGCATAATTAAGGACCATCCATGGAAAGCACTTAGCCTGGACAAGTGACATGGTGACAGTCACCAGGATAGTGGGCTGGTTGCCCTAGGTGACCATCTTCCATCCGGCTCTTTCACCGCACAATACTGAGTGTTCCACAGGGCACAGCCCATTTGCAGTAGTATGTGAAGCCTTGTTGTGATCACCCCTCTCAGGGGACTTTCTCCCCTGAAGCAGTAAATTAGTTTTCCTAGAAATTTCCGAAAACACAATTATTTTATATGTCTCCTTAATATACGGAAAAACTGTAAAACTGTACCAAAATAGCATAAGTTTAGTAAAGTTTTAAACCAATGTGGATAAAACATTAAGACAGGACATAGCAGGTAAAGATTTGTTCTGGCTATAACAAATAGAACTTGAGGGTAGTGGAATGTGGCACAGAAGGGGAAAGGACTGTCACCAAATTGTGATTGATTTGTTACTTCAAATCCTTTCAAACACACCCATTAAGCAGCACTCCTATGCTACTGCTGTGATGTGCTTACAGAGTGGTTAATCATAATTACACAATGACATTTCTCTCGCTTCTCTCACCTTAGTGAGGCTCTGAGTGAAGAGAGCACACCCTTGGCCAGCCACAGAGAACCTGAAAAACATATCCTCATCTGCCTTTTGTATTTGGCACTGAGGTCAGCTAATGGAACTCCTCCCTGCTCCAGTAATTGCACTGTTCCACATCAAGCATTCATCTTTCAGATGTAGAAGGATGGATGCATAAGTAGAAGACATTGGTGTCTCTCTACCCAGTAATACTACCTATGGCCCTAAATTGCTTCTACGGTTTTGTTTTACCTGTGGGCCACACAACAGTTGTAAACATTGCAATATCAAAATAATCTTTCTTATAGGTAAGAATAACAGACACTGAGATCCTCTTGACTGCATTTATAATTTAGAATGGTTTCTCCTTTTGAAACACAGATAACCTTTTCTGCCTCCTGTTAGCAATTTCTTGTTTTTCCCCCTTATGCTTTAAATGGAAACGCAAGTCTGCCATTTAATAAAACCCCAATAATGATCCTGCTTTAAAGGACAAGGGCTAATCACTTGCTGTTTAACATTCCAGACATGTGGCAGTGGAGAAGAATAAATCACTTGAACAGCAAGATGCAGCACAACTAATTTTCATGTAAAAGGGGGTGATTGCCTTTTTTTTTTTTTTTTTACCATTGTGGGTTTTTTTTAAGCTGTTAAAGCCCAAACATTCTCGTCTATCAGTTTATGAATTATTAATAAAAAAGAGAGAAAAGAGGCTTTCTTTTTCTAAATATCATCTGCTAAGCCACCACAGACTGAAGTGCCTCACACTGATTCCTGATTTACATAGTCCCAGTTGGAAGTTAATGAAGACTGCTGAGCCACCTTTCAACATGCAGATAAACCTTCATGTATTTAAAAGCAGGGAATATGTGCTTGTTGCTGGCAAATTATTCATCTAAGATCTGAAGTTTCTGACACCGCCTGCGTCAGATAAACTGTCACCCAAATTGCAAACTAATTAGTGATTCAAACATTTTCGAGCTGATTGATGACAGAATAATTTACGCTTGTTTCTCAGTTTCCAGCTGGCATAGGCTGCTGACTGGAGCCCTAATTAACGCTAGTACATCAGTCATGTTCTGCCAAGGCAGCACATACAATTAAAAGGCAGTTTAAATGGAATATCACATTAAAAAGGCTGGTAGATGCAAATGTGAGGAAACAGCACTTTAGGATAAAATGACAACAGAATCCCACAAACCAAAACAGAATGGAACAGGGTTTGTTTCTTTTTTTTTTTTTGTTTGTTTGTTTGTTTGTTTTTGTGGTTTTTTTGTTTGTTTGTTTTTTGTTGGTTTTTTTTGTTTGTTTTTTTTTTTTTTTTGTTTTTTTTTTTTTTAATGGAGAAGTAAGTTTTATTCCACATAGGCTCCTTAACAACATAAAACAAATGTGGAGGCAAAACATGCACAGTAAATTCTTTGTTATTATTCTTCTAACAAGTTTTAACTAGATGCTTTTAATTTTGTTAGAAAATCGTTTACACTTGTATTTTGGATTCCAACTATTTAAAAATTAAATAGAGGGTGCCAGCGATAGCTGTGAAGTTATTTACAGTGATGATATAAGACAAAACACAAATATCGATATATGTACTTGTGAGGAGCGTTTACTGACGCAGCTTTCAAAACTAGTTTTTAAATAACAAAGATCTAATCCAAAACTCATTGAAGTCAAAGGATGTGTAGGAGATTGCTGCATCAACATACCCCTTGTCGTGGTTTAAGCCCCTCACGCAGTTCGCTCACTCCCTCCCCCTTTTCTCTTCCCCCCAGCTCCCGGAGGAATGGAGAGGAGAATCGAAAGAATGCAACTCCCACAGGTTGAGATAAGAACAGTTTAGTAACTAAGGTATAACACAAACCACTGCTGCTACCACCAATAATAATAATGACAAGGGAAATACAAGGAAAGAGAATACAACTGCTCACCACTGATACCAAGCCCGACCCAGCAGCGAACCCCCCACCCTCCCGGGTCTCTGCCCTCCATTTTTACATCCTGGGAATGATGTGCTGTGGTATGGAATACCTCTGTGATCAGTTTGGGTCAGGTGTCCTGTCTCTGCTTCCTCCCGGCTTCTCCTCCTCCCTGGCGGAGCATGAGACTCAGAAAGTCCTTGATCAGGCAAAACATTCTAGGCAGTAACCAAAACCACTGGTGTTATCAGTGCTGTTCCCAGGCCAAAAGTCAAAACCACAGTGCTGCACCAGCTACCAAGAAGGAGAAAAATGACTGCTACTGCTGAACCCAGGTCACCCGTGATTCTTATTCTCAGGTGAAGCTGCTAAATTTTGAAAACAGCCCTACTACATGGTAAAGGATCAGCGGTTTCTGGAGGCATTCTCCTTAACGAATCATAAAATACTTGGGAAAGATCAGTTATTATGTGGGTTTTATGAATTATCATTATTGCTATGGGTACAAATACAACCTGTGACATGATTCTGTAGCAGACATGTATTGCAGCCCACACCTAGAGAAAGACAGTCCTCTGCAGTGCTGCTGTCTGGCAGCTCTTTTATTTTATTAGGCCTATTTTATTACATCCATATTATAACCATGGTATCTGTATATCAGTTGCTCTCTAGCTACCAAGCAGTCAGGTAGGAGAAAATGTATTTTGTCATCTCAGTAATGAGAAATGAGGATAGTTGTAACCCATGTCCTCATTTACATCTGAACTACAAGAGTGTCGGCCATTTGAAATGATCAAGCTAAGGACAAAAACAGTTCTCCTTGATGCAACTTCCAAAAGGTGTTAAGCCTGAAGTGCCAGAGCCATCATGCAATGTATGCTGCATATATGATGACAGTGGTTTATCTTACTTTGTGGGGGAAAAAGTTTTCATGAATATAAACAGCCCTGGTGTTTGTACCTTGTCTGCTGAGGTGTTTTTGAGATTATCTATAGCACCTGACAGATAAGCCCTTGTATTGTACAACACTCGGGCACAGAACAAAGAGAAGTCACTGTAGTAACTGCAAGCAGACCTTGAGACAGGAGATGTGCGAAAGCACCCCAATTTGTTTCTAGGAGCACAGCAGACTGAAAGCTCACATCACTCACTGCAGTCACACTTTGCTGTCAAATGCCATATATTTTCACCTTTAAAATTTTTAGGTAAGTTATAATTTCCTATAGTGGCGGGGGGGGTGGGGTGGGGTGGTGTTCATGCATTGGCTTTGACAGCTGAGCTATTTTAAGGAGCTTTACAAATTAGTGAATTGGAGATGAGGGATAAAACTCACCTTAGACATAAATGAGCCCAAGTTTTCTGACTTTGTTAGAACTGGGTGAGATTTTTCCTAAGAGGCATGTTGAAAGCCGTGTGCTGCTGACCCTGCTGTAGCTATGATGCAAGAGCTGCCAGAAAACCTTGGACCAGGTTTTAGATGCCATGTCATGTAGTTTCTGCCAGCTTGGCAGAGGCATCCAGCACTGAGCTCACCAGTAAGCACTGAGACACCCTATACATGCCCAAGAACAGTGAAAACCTGATAGGCATGGCAGGCACAATGCCCAGCAGCTGAGAGAACGTATTTCAGGGGATGATCTGCAAAGGGAGTGTGGGGAGGGTCAGGCAACAGCCAAGAAATAGTTTTCAGGATTGATATATAGGATTTAGGGGCATAAATTTTCACACACTTCCACTCCAATGATCCCCTTCTTAAATGCAGTTTTCGCTGCTTCACCTACATGCTCAGCTTTCTCCTCAGCTGTAGAACATGGTTTAGGACAACAGGATTATGCTCTACATTCTTAAAGAAATGTCTAAAGCATCAGTCTATAAGCAAAGCAACCAGTAAGACATAGAAACATAGGAGGGGTTTATTATTAAAAACTCATATTGAGGAAACAGGAAAAATGAATAACATTTTGTGTTTCAATAAGAAAGCATATTCTACATGGCAAAGGGCAGATCTGGGCTTGCATCAAAGGGTGTTTCTTACACATCTCAGAAGAAAGACTGATGAATGATAGTCAGCCATCCTGCACACAGACCATCAGGGAGCAGAGTCAGAGCTTATGGGTTAAATGAGTGTAGGAAAGAATCTTTCTGCACCTCCTTCCTCTTCTTGTTTCTGTACTGTTGCTGATCACGGCGGCTGCTTGTAATGTCTCCCCAGAGAGAAGCAGTTCCATAAGAGAAGGAATTCTGAATTCCCTATGGAAACTCAAACTACTAGTGTGCAATGTAAATACAAGAAGTGCTAGTCAGTTTGCATTTATAGCATGTTAGCCAAGTGCAGTATCACCTCCCCAGTGGGGAGCCCAGAAAAGCCTGAGTGCTCAGACTCTTATGAGCTTTCTCTAAAACTCTGTCTAGTGCTGAACAAATGCAAATCTTTTCAATATGAAAAATGTCTTCTTCCGTTTTAAGCATTTTTCCCTCAGGTTTCCTAATGTGAAGGCTTGCTTTCTTTGATGAGAATAGAGCTTACACAATTAAGCATGTTTATAACATAATTTGTGTCTGCAACCCAAGGGACAGGAAAGCATTCAGGAAAACAGGTTGGGAGGGTTATTTAAGGGGTTTGGGTTTTTAATATTCTGTAGGTTTAGATTGAAATTTTAACCAATGCCAGCAGCAATTAAATAAGGGCAATACTGTGGGAACTGAAATATAGTGTTGCACTGTCAAACCGTGTACCTTGGAGAGCCAATTTCAGTTCATTGTTTTGCCACAGACTTATGTGACCTTTGGGAAGTTACTTAATCCAATGGCACCTCATTAACCAATTTGTAGAGAGTACAATGACATTTTCTCTCTCTAACAACCTTAGCTGTTCATTTGAACTTGCAAAGTACTACTGTATGAACTATTCTATTCAAGATGTGATTATCCGGGTATACTCTTCACTTCTTAGCCTCAAAACTCTTCAGGATAGTCTCTGAATATATGAATATCTAGAGCCAACCTTCTTTTTAATTTTTGCCCACAACTACAAAACTGTGAAATAACAAAAATTTTCTACGATCGAAACCTAGACCATGGTAGTTGTTTTGTAAACACATGATTTTTGAGCCTTGCTACAGCAGACTAAAGATTTCTGAAGATTTTTGAACATAAGGAATTTTAACTATTTCCTTCCTTTAAGTGACAGCTTCCTCAGAAGTATGAATCCTGTAGTAGGAAGCAAAACACATATGGCTGCATGTCAATATGCATTGACTAATGGGAACTGCCATAACCAACAAAATCTGAATTCTGTCTGGCCCCTTACAGACTTAAGAGAGTGTCTGGGTTTCATTCTCCATCCTTTCAGTTTTCCATTAGGCTTTATTTCTTATTCCTCTATACTTCCAGAAGCAAAATATCTGAAAAGATCTATAAAATTCAGCCCCTCTTCTGTGGGATTTCAGTCCCCAGTTATGTCAGAAGGCATCACATCCCAGTGGTGTTTGATTTTACACCAGGAGCATCTCAACAAGAAGATGACTTTCTGCTTGAAGTGGCAGAGACACAGAAGTGAAAGTTAGCCTTGAGGAACACTTCATGAGTAAAGCGAGAGGAAGATGGGAGGAGAAGGAAAATCAGATGAAGGTCTATGGGAAGCTGTGATGTTGGGAACAGTCTTATAAGTATACCACTTACAAGTGCACCAAGGACGGATTAAAGAAAGTGCTGAGTGGTGTTGGAATGCGGTACTGAAAAATCCGTAATATAGCAGATGGTAGTAGCAAGACAGTCAGGAGCACAAAGAGAGAGGTATTGATTCTGAATTGGAAACAAGCTTTTGGTCCAAATCAGCTTTGGGATTGCTCTTTGACGGTCTTGGCCTCTCTTTTTACTTTTAGGTTTTGCAGTTCATGCTTTACTGGTACATTTCAGGATTATATTTTAATATGTGAATCACAGGTGAAAAACAAATACTCTGTGAATCTGGGGAGTTCATTAAAGCAGTTGCTGTTCATGAATTATTTCCTTCTGTGTCACTTGTCCTGTCTGAAGGTACAAAATTTGATTGCATCTCACCAGCATTTAACACCAAGACAGAAGAAGCTGTGCCTAGACCTTGCAAGAGAGAATCAGAGTACTAACAGCAACAAACATTAGCAATCACAATAGAAGTAACAAGTAGCCTAGAGGCTTAATATAGATAATAGGAAGCTCAAAGAACCACAGACACCTTTCATTTGCAGGAACAGGGCAGTTTCTAACATGCTGCAGATTAACAGGATGATTCTATCTATTTGTTTTAACAGAAATATATTTGTTTTATGAAGGTATAGCTGAAAAAAGAATTAGGCTTGCTGTCCACTTGGGAATAATTCACCATATATTTATAAAGCATAAAACCAGACATGGTAAAAACTAAAAAGAAAAGAAACTAAAAAGGAAAGAAAAAATTCAGGAATGGGAACAGCTATCTGGAAGTGCAGTGGTTTGGGTACATACACAAAATAGCAGGAGGGAGTTTCTGCTTCCTGAGATACTTCCTCTGATCATTTGACTATCAACCTTTTCCTTTTAATCCATTGCTCCTGAAATTCTATAAATAGCTGTTTTGCCTCCAAAGGGTTTGTAACTGGTATCAACTATCCTCCTTGTAAAGTTGTTCAAGGGTTTCCTCCCCATCAGTATCTTCTGTCCCTTGAAATTGTAGTCAGTGGAGGAAATGGGTCCCTCTCCTGCTCTGCGACCTGCTAGTTGCTGCCAAGTGGTACTCTCTTTCCTTTTTCAAACCACAGAGCAGCAGATCTTATGCACCACGTATATACCAAAGCTTTATAAATAGTTTTTCAATAGCATAATACATTTTAAGAGTCATAATATTAACTGAATGTGCTCTCAATAAACAAATTTGGTGAAATTAAACTTCCATCTTTCCTCTGCCCCTTCAACTCTTTTATTTCTATCACTGGTGACTTCCAGACAAGTAACCTTGCCACTCTTTCAGCAAGGGAGACCCTAAAAAACAGAAGGGCTGTGAAACACTGCGTGCATCATAACCAGAACTAATTAATCTCAAAGTACATGAGAGTTTTCCATTTTCCCAGTCTAATGGAAAACTTACTGTCAGAAGAGAGCAATTGTGTGTGATTACATCCTTACATGCACAAGTGATTTTATGTCACACACACATACATATACATGAGTGTGTGCTGCAAGTAAGTATGAATATGTACCAGCATATGGCCAGAAACTCACCTGCTATAAATAAATGACTTCAATGGAATTGCACTGATTTACATTATCTGCAAATCTGGTCTCATGCATGTGTCTGTATATGTACTTACATTTCAAAGTGAGAAGCATTCTATATTCCAGAAGTGTTTTAGATATGTTGGTTGAAATCCCATTCCAGAATAGCAGGAATTTTTCTGTAGACTTAATACAGCATTTTAATAGCTCTACTTTTTCTGTAAATTATTTAATCTGGGAATGTATTTCTACTATTGTAACACTTGGTGAAAAATATTATGGAAATGGAGGTTAAACTCTGATATTCTGTGCTTAAAAATGGTCATGCTGTCTACCCAAAGTTTCAAGAATTGAGAACTGCATTGTATTTCATGATTTATCAAGTAGACAAAAGCAGATGCAAAACTACTGTTTTTTTACATGGTTTTTGAACATGGCTACGTTACCAGTATTTTACAATAGCAGAGTATTCACTTTGATAGGAAGGGGTGTCCTGGGTTCAGCAGTAGCAGTCATTTTTCTCCTTCGTAGTAGCTGGTGCAATGCTGTGTTTTTGTCCTTCGGCCTGGGAACAGCACTGATAACACAGATGTTTTTAGTTGCTGCTCAGTAACATTTACTCTGACCAAGGACTTTCTGACTCTCATGCTCTGCCAGGGAGGAGGGGAAGCCAGGAGGAAGCAGAGACAGGACACCTGACCCAAACTGACCAAAGAGGTATTCCATACCACAGCACGTCATGGCCACTGTATAAACTGGGGGCAGTTACTTGGAAGGGCTAGGTCACTGCTTGGGTCGGGCTGGGTATTTGTCGACTGGTGGTGAGCAATTGTATTTTCTTCCCTTGTTATTTCCCTTATCATTATTATTATTGGTGGTAGCAGTAGTGGTTTGTGTTACACCTTAGTTACCGGACTGTTCTTATCTCAACCTGTGGAAGTTACATTTTTTCAATTCTCCTCCCCATGACTCCAGGAGTGGAGGGAGTAAGAAGGGGGGAGTGAGTTAACAGGTGCGTTGTTCTGGACTGCTGGCTGGGATTAAACCACGACATGGGGTTGTTTTAATTTGTTCCTAATGGCCAGTCCATTTCCTCCCCTTGAAACAAGAATGAATAGCCGTTTCACCAGTGGAAGATTCTTACTCAGCCCAATGGAATGGTGAAAGGAAAAAAAAAAAAAAAAGAAGGAAAACCATATTTGTTTGTTTGTTTCTCTGTTTCTTGTTTTATATTCTTATCACAAACAGTGCTTGTCAATTCAACAAAATCTTATACTCAGGTAAATCAATCAGTCATCATTCCACAAAACTAATTAGAGCTGTAGGAATCTGGGCAAGTGTTATAAAAAATTCCTACAAATGTGAAGATAGTATAAAAACCCTCTACCTCTGTTGCTTCCCTTTTTTGTTTTCTGTTCAGAAACAACATGGAATGTTAGCTGATGGCAAAGTTGGAGAAAAACAGTGAATTAAATGAAAACTGAACAATATCTGTGAAAAAGAATTCGGAATGCGTTTGAACTAAAAGTCTGATTTTATGGCTACAGTTCAATTCATCCTCATTTTTCTCCTCTTTCCCCCCATCCCTGTTCTTCTGCTCTCTTCTTGCTGCTCTTATGCTAATCCTTACATTGCACTGGTAAAGCTATGCAAAGTAACAAGGTTGCAACTCCGATCCGGCTGAAAACGTAGCTAAACAGAGCACGGTGAAAGGCATTTGTAGCTGATCCCTTTCTCAATGCAGTTTGCTACTAGCCTGTGCAGCTAGTTGCGCCAGCGCACTACAGAAGCAGGGTACATGATGAAGAAATGTTCAGGAGAAGGTACAGGATTGGACTACTGCTTAGCGTTAATACTGGTGTAGAGGAATGTCAAGTAATGACCACAGAGCTGCTCTCGTTCTCTTAGCAAAAATATATGTCACTGGCATTCAGCGTAACTATTCTCACAACTGACTATCTGATCATAGCTGAAAATTTAAATACCTTTTATAGAAATCTTGTTGATCAGGCTGTAGCAGTAATTCCAAAACTGTGATCCATATGTCTCAGGGAGAGCCAGAGAAGTCACTCATGATTTGTAGAGAACTGATATAAAATGTTACATTTTCTCCTATAATACATTAAGTTAAAACAATGCTATTACCCAGATATGATAAAAATTCTATCAGGAGTGCTGGCAACCTGCCCTCTGTGCATTAAACCATTAGGGCTCATGGTGTACTAATCTGGCAGATTTAGGAGAAAGACCTCAAGACATTGGTGCTGTCTGCCCTGTCGCACTGCCAGACATTTTTGCTTCCATGTGCAGGTGAAAGAATACAGTATATGCTTCAAATGAACCACAGTCTTGAGCTTGTACTAATTATGATCAGCAAGTGCACATATCTGTTATTTCAATGGTAACGTCCGCTGCGGGTCTTCACCGGAGCAACAAGTTAGACTGCTGCTGATGGTATCATCTTGAGTGTGCCAATGTTATCTGTTCAGTCCTCAGGCAGTAAGAAGAGAACTGTAGCATGAAAGAGAGATGCTTTCACTTACAGTCAAATAAAAAAAAAATGTTATCCACAGAAATAGCAAAGGAAGAAATATGTGATACTCTTACTCCCACTTACATACAATTATTAGTGTGAATAGTCCCATTTCAATAAAAGTTACTGCTTGGGTGGTTAACTGCCCATCAAGAAACAGACACAATTCAAACAGTTTCAAACTACAGGTGCTTTAAAGAAAACTCAGGATTTGTTCAAAAAAGCTCTTCAAAGGGAAAGAATGTTTAGCCAAATATGCTAGGCATTTTTCACCTTATATTCTAAACTAGAAAAAAAAAAAAAAAGGCAATTTTGTGTTTTGTATTGTTGGTTTGGTTTTATTGGTTTTGGTTCGTTTGTTTATTTGTTTGTTTTTCCCTAGGGGCAGTCAATGTTATTATCTGCTATGCATGGGAGTTATTGACTTCAAATTTGCATTGTTAATTTAATTTTGCAAAAATTCCTGTCTCTTCTCCTCCAATTCCTAAATCTCACCCTCCCAAAAAAATATGTTTGTCACATACTTATTTTTATCACGTCAAATACTCTAATTTTTTTTTAATTTTTTTTTTTTTTTTGGAAAGCAGAACTAGGTGTTTAATTCTTCTACTTGTGTAGACAGGTTGCAGCCAAAAAAAAAAGATGCAAGAAATGTTTCAAAAAGAGACAATTCATTCTTAATCCTCAGTCAATCTATTCCTTTCCAGAAAACTGGGGAGCAACTTTCCTGGAAAACACATTTTTTGAAAGAGCTGCAATGTGATTACCACAGATTTTAGGTTAGAGTCACAATATCAACTCTCCCCACACTGCCCCAAGAAGTGCCATGTAGCAGGCTATATAGGTAACAAAAAACCAAAATCAGAGCAAGCGTGTAGAAGCTTATGTTCCTCCTTTCCTAATTAAAATTCCACAGGCAAGTATTTGAAATAGGGAGATAAAAGGAATTATGCATATTCTACTCATTTTGCTCTGCTCTGTTACTTCAAGCCATGTCTGTTTTGAAAAACAATTTACTAATTTTGGTTTAAAAATGTTGCCAAGAATATACATTCTTACCAAGATGTTTGGCTGAGCCAATATAGTAACTACTATTGCCTGTTTAAGTCCTGTACTAAATGGACAGTGCATCAAGGATGCTTTGGAGGAACAACTGAAATTCTTGTATAACCTGTCCACAGGCAGTTCCTTCTTTAACACTGTCATAGGCTCTGAAGCTTTAAGTTTTTCCTTTCATCCAAAACTCATACCCATGTGCCAGGGGAGGTTTAGACTGGATATTAGGAAAAAAATCTTCACAGAGAGGGTGGTCACGCATTGGAACAGCCTGCCCAGAGAAGTGTTAGAACTACCGTCCTTGAAAGTATTCAAAAACTGTGTAGACGGGGCTCTCAGTGATCTGGTTTAGTGGTGGACATGGCAGTCATGGGGTAATGGTTTGATTTGATCTAAAGGGTTTTTTTTGCAACCTGGTTGATTCTGTGAACCTATGATTCTGGAAAGAAAAAGGTCCCCACCAGTGCCTCAGCTAATAGTTGCATCAGTAAGCCCCTCACACTAATAAGCCTACACAACACTTTTCCTCTAAATGTCATTCTGTTCTTCTGTTGATATCCACCCTTCTTTCCACTCTTAAATATGCCTTCCTGTTTGTTTCATTATTTTGGTAAGCAGGGCTAATTATTTTCAGTCCCTTTTCATATGGTCAGTTTTCTTTAGGCTGATGTCTTGATTCTCTTTAGCCATCTCTGAAGTCCTTCTCTTTGGCAGACCGTTCTGGAGGTAGGATGACCCACATTAGTTTCGGCACCCCAAAAGTCCACATCCTGCCACTGTGGTATTTCCTACATCATTCCACACTCCATTCTTCCCTTGAGAGAAAAGATTAGTGACACCTGCCTGAATAAGGATGGAGAACTCACGGTAAGACAGAAAACTGCACCAAACCCACAGCCTACGTGCCAGATATGAACAGAACATGCTAACTCCTAGGTGTGAGCAGGATAAACTGTTTTAGACCTGCCAAATGCATGTGCAGGACCAAAAATCAGACATGGGTAGAAAGATGTCATCTACAAATGTATCAGTTGAACTGAAGTGCTGTTTGAACATGCTGAACCTAAGCCAAAGCTGGAGCACAAAAGACCATGTCTTCTCTGTCTGCTGTGAAATTTTCATGATGTGACTGCTGATAGGACCCAGTCAAGGAAATAGGAATTAGATGAGTACAGATTCTCAAAAAAAAAAAAAAAAAAAAAAAAAAAAAGGAGGGGGGTGAGGAGAAGAGTTGAGGAGAAGAGAGAAAGAAGAGAGAAAAAACTTCAACCTGTAAAGTACGAATAGCCTGAAATCACATTATACCTCAGGCTTTCCAAAGTGAGAGCTGCCAACATTATTGTCACTGACAGAGCCTGATTGAGGAAGAGAATTTTTGGCAGAGAAAAAGATGTTGCCTCCTATTTCTACTGCTTGGAGCAGTGGTGTCAATATTTCAAGAGCCAGTGTCCATCAAAGAAAAAAATCTGCTGTAAAATAAAAGCATTGATCCAGGAGCTGTAAAGGTAGGAGTAAACAATACAGCTATCAATAAAAGATTCTGACCTGAAAGGTGTATTTAACCTGAAGGTAAATAATATTGTTTTTCCATTGTACAAGGACAATATTGGAAAGTTTAGCTTTTCCAGGAAGGGTGCCAGCTTTGTTTCGTGTTTACATAGCACTTTACCCAACATGAGCACTTCAAAACCACATAAGTAATGACGTATCTCATGTACAGAGCAGATGCATCTTACAGAGATCTCTTTACATGTTACAGTCATCTCACTCTCTCTTGAACTACCTTCTTAAAACATTTCTCAACAGGCACTATTCTTTTTCTAGTGCTGTTGTCAGTAGCCTTTACTTGGCGCTTCCAGGATGTTGGGATTTCCAAAGCTGCAGATATCCACTTTTCATCTCGCTGAACTTCATTGAAACCCAGAATGCAGAAGCCAGATTTGCAAGCAGCCATGCCCACTACAGGAGCAGCCAGGACCACTCCTGCAGACAAGTCTTTCACCATGTCAGGCCATGGAGGGAACAGAAGAATGCATAATGTGGTCAGAAAAGTATCTATTCTGCTGGGGTATGAGTGGATGTCAGTTTTGTGTTGAGCAGAAGGCAGCACGAAACTCAGATGCAACTTATCCTGAGTGAAGGCAGGGGCATCCTGGAGAGTTCCAGTCATTACCCCACAGGGGTTTCATTGGGAAGCAGCTTGTCCTGCTCACCATGAGGCACTGAGGCATGAGCAGTGAACATCAGACCAGTACTTCAGCCTCTGACACTGGAGGTTTGGCAGGATTTTCTGAGCCAGCATGGCCAGCTGATACACCGATATTTACCCTGCTGCTGGCCCAGCTCTAAAGCATTGATGAATTTATCCAAGACGTAAGTTGCCAAACTGGGCAAAAAGATGTAAGCTTCAAATATCTCATGGAGTCACAGGGATGTCGCAAATCTTGTCTGGCCTCTGGAAGAGTGAGAGAGGACAGGGACACGGAGGAAAGGAATGGCTTTAGTCAAGAGGACTGACCAAAACAGGGGCAGAAGGGGAAATACATGAAAGTGGACAGAATAGGGAGGATGCTGAGTAAATGGGAAAAATAATGAAAAGCATGAGCAAGGTAAAAATACTAGCAATAAGACAGTATCAGGGTCAGAAAAGAAAGAGATTTAAGTGATAAATGACGGATTTTAGAGAGTAATGTAAACCTGCATATGCTTACAGTGTGAAATCTTGACATCTTCCTCAAAGGATATTGGATACCTAAAAGTTGCACCAAAAGTAAGAGAAAGGAAGGAAAAACATTACGAGCAGTCAGAATTATATTCTTCAAAAATCCTATATTCACCTAGATATTATACTTCTTAAAAAGGTAGCTTCTGAGCTTTGTAACTAATTATAATTGCACATATTTTGATTATACTTCATAATATATAAAAACTTAGTTCATAGATGTATGTTGATTATTTTTATCATTATTAAAGATATCTATTAGTCAGATTCATAGCTCACTTGCACAGTGGTGAAACACAGGTATGTGGGCCTGAGTTGATGCATTTTTACTCATGAGACACCAGCATCAGGCCTCTTCTGTTAGAAGTTAATGCTGCTGTCTTCACTGTGAGAACGGCTGTGGGCTAGCTGGTACCTCTCTGCTTTTCCACAGGGGAGGGAAGCATGGCATATGTGGTCTCAGTCTGAAGAACCACAAAGCAAACCAGTATGAGAGTACATCACCCAGCCACACCTATACTCTGCTTCATACAAATAGACAGTGCTTCAAATTTTTTTTCCCTGTAATACTGTCGATAGTCCAGCACATGTACGTCACAGCAGGCACGCGCTTACACCAATCTGATGTTCTCCAATGTACCAGGGAGACTGAGGTTTGAATAACAGTGCCAAAGCATTGTTCTTAGTATGATATAATTACTGAAATTACAGTAAAACTCAGTAATTGTATTAAAATACAGTTGGAAAGTTACACAGTCTGGTCCTGAAGCCAGAGATAAGTAGTGTTGCTGTGCACTAGGAGTCATAGTGCAAAAGGTAACCTGGGAATGGCCCTATTATAAAAAATAAAATTATTTCAGTTCTTCACTCAAATATCTGATCGTTCACTGGCATACGCTTATTTAAAGGTTAAATCAGAGGTGGGAAGGGGAAGAAGTTAATCTCATATTGGGAAAAGCTGCCAAAATAGAACTCTTGAAGCAAGTGCCAGGCCAGGCAGTGGGCCAGTTCACTTATCCTTACTAGCCACCTGAAAGCTGTATTATCAATGCCCATGAAGTTTATTATTTCAGTTTATTATCCCTTCATTATGATATAGAAAAAAGGCATTGATGTAAAACAATTTTGACATCAAGTTTCTCCCTGACACTCAGTGCTGTAACCCATTCATGTTTGCATGGGAGCAGGTTATGGGACAACTTTTTTCTCTATCAGTGACAAACCAGACACTCATGCATATATGTAACTTCTCATTGTCATCATGGGGAGCAATAAAAAATGTTCTTCGCATGAGAAATAGACAAAGTAAAAGAAAGAATGCATCTCATCAGATAACATACTAAAGAATCACAACCTAAGAGGGTAAAGTACCACCATTGTCTTCAGTGGAATTGCACCAAAGGGCTCACTTGCATGCTGGCTTCAGCAGCGAGGAAAGATCTCACAGGACAATGCCAGGCAGACGGCAGTACCAATATCCTTCAAATTTTGAAACACAACTTAAGATAGCAGTCCTTGACTGCTGCTTTTCCCAAGACAGAACTGTATGTTTTGAATCACATCATATGGCATTGGGTGGGCATTTCTGATAGTCAGAGATTCACTGAAGAATAAGATCTTGAAGAGTTTATTAGACTAAAATACTCCAGTGACACAAAACGTGAATCTGTGTGTTCTGATTGTTCTTATTTTAAATACAGGGTTTTTCTTCATAGCCAAGGGATCAGACAACCCATATTTTATAGGATTCTTTTTTTTAATCACATGGGCTGTTATCATCTGTAGTATGGATTTAGTACTGCTATAGCTGTAACAATCTGAGAATATTATTAGCACAGCAAGTTCTGTAAAGAAAGATTGTATCTGTTATGTAGATTAAGTGACATGCTTGTAAAAATCCCCAAAAAATAAAAAGCAGACCAGCTGCAGATCTGTGTTCCAAAAGGGCTCATCTGTTATTTCTGACTACATAAGGCAGTCTAGTGAAAGACAGAAGTTCTGTAAACTTTGCTGCTGTCACTTGTAATTTAAACACTAGGAGTCCAAATTTCTTTCCTCTGGCAAACAGAAAAAAGTCAGAAAAAAAAAGATAAAAATACCTAGGTTCATGTGTAGTGATTTCCCTGAATTGGGGCATGAGCATCTTCCTCTCTCTCCTACTTTTGTGTCTATTTAGGATCCAGTCCTTAGATGCATTTTCCATACAAAGTAAAGATTGTCTCAATACTAGTATGAAGGACAATGCCCCAGAGAATACCTAGGACAGCTGGTCCAAACTGACCTCCCAGTGAAAATATAAGCAGTGAAGGAGAGCCAAAAGCAGCACAGCATTAATGTTCTTTTAATTTTTTTTTTTCTTTTTTGTGCTACTCTTCATTATTTATTGTTATATTCAGATATAATGGCTGTAGCTGGGAAAAAAAAAAAGATAATAAGTGAGAAGGTTGTTGCCCAGGAGTGTGACTAAGTTAAGAAGTCCCCTATTAGCACCTTCCCAGTTTGAAGAACATTGTTAGCACCTGCATTATAATAAGAACACAGCCTTATGAGGACATTTCCCCAGCTGCATGAAAATAGCAGTAACAGAGAGAAAGCAAGGAACCTTGCTTCACCTGGGGATAATGCACCCAGGATCTGCTGCTTAGTGGATCCTGTCTTCACAAGGAGGATTTCACTTCATTGATTAAGTTTGCTTAACCTAAGAGTTTACTACCCTTTAGGTGCACAAAGCATTTGCTGAGGCTGGACAATTCTAACTGCATTTTCTTGTTCTTTGTCATGCTAATGTTTTGTAGCAAAAATTCAGACAAAGATATTAAAACAAACAAACAAACAAAAAGGATCTTCACAGCCTCACCAGATTTTACCTATCAGCAAGATTCATGGCGATTTTTTTTTTTTTTTTTTTTTTTTTTTTTTGGAGAATGAAAGAGATTTTTGTGTTATGAACAGCATGGCCCAAGTTAATCTCAGCTGTAAAAGGACACAGCTCCATCAGCCTTATCTGCCACTAAACCTGGCTGAATTTTCTGTCACATCTCATTTGGCAAAAATGCAGTTATACTTCAAATTTTGCTGGTGTGGTTCCATTGAGAGAGATCTAAATAAATAAGTCTTTTATATATACCTCCATATATTACCACAAAGGCCTCTTCTTGTTAATTGTATCAGCTCAGACACTAGTTAAAGCTAACTTTCACAGTGATGTGTGTATTTGTGGGTCAGGTTCATCAAACATTCATTGTTCATTATAGTGACAGCTGGTAGCTGGCGTACATACTCTTCCTGTGTTTGGCTTTCTAATAGAACCTGTCAAGTACTGGTTGTCTGTAACTGAATTTATCACCCTCTCAGCAAGGTTAGATCTTTTCTTACTACCAAATAAAATAATAAACTAAAGAAACACTAATGCTATTTTTTTTAACCTCAGCTAGAAATGTAAAAGCATTGTTTTTTATCAAAAACACAAACACAAATACCATGGTTCATTTTTTGTTTATTAATTGTAACTGATTTTGAGACCAGAAAATCATGCCTGTGGGAACAATTTCTGATCCCTTCCCTAGAGATAAAGCAACCACTTGCCACAACAGGTGTTATATACTCAAGTATGTTTTCGCTATCACGGCAAGATTAAATGTTTCTGGCTTGTCAAGCATACTCATACAGGGGGACAAGTCGGTGTACACTGATGTGATGAGGAGCAATCATCCAGCATAGGTAGGGTCAGTCTTTGCACAGATTTGAAGCCTCTGTCTGCTTTTCAGTTCCCAGGCCACAGTAAATTATGCACTTGCTAAACTAACTCACATTTCACTGAGCTAAAAACTGAAGTATTAGTGACTCAGGACCAGACAGATCAAAATTTGGAGCAGGACTGGTACTTGTGGAAACAGTAAGAAACCTTTTCAGACCAAGAGAGCAAGAAAAAAGTGACTTGCCTGGAAGAAGATGCTCTGCCTTGACAGAGACCACAGCTGTCCAATACAACTCAGATGTGATGAGGAGGATGACACCAACACAAGTAAACTTGCCAAATGAATGTGCTTTTCCTAGCACATTGTAAAATCAGTTTGATCTAATGATTTAACCCTATATGTAGTATAGAAACAGCAGTATTTGTAACAGTGGCCTAAAGCACTGAAAAAACTCACATATAACAAAATCGAAATATCAAATTTAAAATACACATGCCTCAAATTTTTTCTTGAGAAATTTAACAAGTGCTGAGATTCTACTGAAGCCAGAGAGAAGTACTTACATAGACTGTCTATATGTTTTTTGTAAATTCCACATGTTGTTTTATCAGACTTTATGTTACTTTATCAAGGCAACCCTGTGATATTTCAGTACACCAAATAGACTTAATCAGGACTTCTCTTTATTCCACTATTAGGTTTCACCCTGCAAGTACAAATTAACAAAAGCAAAACAAAAGAGAGATTAAGCTGAGCACCAAGAAAAGAAGCATACTGCAGTTGAGACAAGTTTAGATTGGGATTCTTTTGAGGACAACATTAGAAAAATGTTACTTAATGTGTATCTAAATCCATGCATAGAAAAAAACCCCAAAGTTACTTATTTTAATCAATTTAAAAAGAAGTAGAAATAATGTAGTAATTTCTATAGGAGATCAATAATCCATTTTCAGTACAAAACAAGAAAAGCATTTCTTCCTCATTCATGTCCTTTGAAAAAGAAAAGAACTACACAGCCCGAGAGAGAGAAATGTGTATATATATAATCTGTGTAATGTCTGCAGAGAAAGCCTTCATTTAGTATCCTAGTTCAGCTGACTAAAGCACAGGACCAAAGAATTTCTCATAAGCTCAAAACTAGACACAGGCTTAAGTACCTTGTTAAATCGAGACATCTGTTCTCCTTAACATGACTACAAAGAGAAATTTCCCCTTTGTTTTGTGAAATGACCCTCACACAAGAGGAAAAGCTATTGCCTCTAGAAGGTCCATAATTTCACTCTGTATTCAGACACTCACACAATTTCCTTGAAAAGTTGTTCAGTTTTCATTCTTCATCTTGAAGAGCTACAGGTCACATTCTGCTTTCAATTACTCCATCACCATTGTCTTCTTGAACTACTTGAACAATTATTCTCCTAAGCATTACTTTAAAACTTCAGGATAGGCTAGTGAAAAAAAACTAAAGAAAGGCATGCTAAACTTTGAAATCTCCACAAAGTACAAGTATCATCCATCAGTCTTGTTCAGAATTGGGTTTCCAAAACCTAGATGTAATGCTCCCACTAAATACCTGAAAAATTCCAATTACTGCCTCAGGTTTGAATAGCAGCTCTGTTGTGACTATTGAAAGGACCTCTGTTGCATCCTGTGAAGCAAGGATGACTTTCAAGGTACTGACATATGTGCCATAAAACCACTCTCCTGTCTACTGTTCTTTATGCATGGAAATAAATATGTTCATGTTTGGTCTCTTCAAGAGCAAGTCTTGTCTCTGCAGAGAAAGAAAAGGATTTCACTTCCTGTAAGAGAGACTTGAAAGAACAGGTGGGTTTTACAAGGTCTGAACCGCATTTTATTTTTGAGCATTCCCTGCTCCAGCTAGAGTTAGATTATGATAAGAACTGACTGTGCTACCAAAGCATTTTCGTGACCTACAAATTACCCCAGGTTTAAGAGCTGGTGTATCCTACACTGCAAGAGATTCTGAGGGGAAGTGTGCCTACAAGAGACATCCAGGCATTTTTATAAACTCTTTAGGCTTCTGGTGTCTTGTGGTATCATATGTGAACAATCAAATCAGTTCTGATTTGAACGCTGTCACTTGGATTAGGGTTTATCTATCGCATGGTAGCACTGAGTTAGCAGGCCGCGGAGATGAATAGAAGTACTGATTGCTGAACTGACAGTCTTGAAGATGAGTAGCATTATTTTATCACATCCTTCTTTGCAGCATGTGCCAGTGGGTTTTAGCTGTCACATTTTTTAAAATTATCAAGACTCAGAGTAAGTAACAGAGCTGCTTCCTTAGTGCATAAAAGTCTCCTTCTCTCCTTCTGATCCTACCAAAGCTGCTGGCTTTTATTTTGTGAAATTGTGTACTTGTACGTTAATTTGAATAAACAAAAAACTGTTCTGCAAACCACAACATGGCTACTAATTTAGTGGCTGTTAAGTGTCTTGCTTTCCAGTGCATCTCCTTTTATAATACACAGCAGAAACATCTTAACTCATCTGTGAAGGTAAAAGCCTTGTGTTTTTAAGCCACTGTCCTCACAACACCTATTATGGTTCATTAACTAGGGATACATTCAGAATGCAGTGTATTTTCTCGCATACTCTCCTGTAGCTTACCCACATGCGTATGTCATGTGCAGTTGTCATTTCTCAATCAGCTTTCCCTGATGCACCTACCTGCCATCTGCCCGCAAACCCCAGGCTCTGAAGACTACCTTTGGCAGTGTTATGAAAAGCTACAAAAGGAAGCTGAGAGCATCAACTGAATGACCACCAGCCTGCTGTGCTTCTTTTAAAGCCTGAGCCTGAGGACAAGGAGAGGACAAGGCCACCAGCAGTAGCAAGCAATTAGACCCAGTGATGACTGGGCTTGTCCCATCCTGTGAATCCATCTACTTCCCATGGTGGACTCTTACCCCTATTATTACAGATGGGTCCCCATAATCTGTCAGACCTGTGTGGTGGCACACGGAGGCTGCAGCAGCGTGGTGCTAAAGCTCTGTGCTGTGCCAGGGGAACAGGCACGTTCCCGAGACCTCCAGCTGGATGCACGACCCACCTGCTCTGCTCTCCAGGCACAGTGCAGTGATACGTGGAGACGAAGCACTGGAAACCCCTCACAGGCCTCAGCGCAGTGCTCTGCGCTGCCTAATTAGTCAGACTGATGGCCTATTAAATCTGCAAATGTTAGACTGCACAGAAAGGACCTGTTAAATGAATCAAGCAGTTTTCTGTTACCATCAATGCACTGCCACTTGTCATTATCCAGCTTAATGCAACCCATCCCAAACTTGTCTGTATGCACACTGAGGCTGAAACATCTAAATACCCATTTCTAACTAATGATCCATCACAAATAACAGTTGCATTCTTTTACAAACAGACAGATCTAGGTTTTCCAAAAAAAGTTTTTGAATGTACCGTTCCTTTGGATACTGCTCTGCAATACTGAAAACTACACCTTCCAGACATGTGAATTATAGATGCCCCAAGAAAGCAAAAGCAAAAGAACCTATCAGTGGAAATCAGGATGCTCAGCCACTGAAGGATCAGATCCTGGGAGAGATTTCTCTCCACCACTTCTTATGGGCAGTACCCAAGTATTCAACACCCCAAAACATAAAAGCTGAGTGGCTAATTACTTCATTTATCATGATTTCATTTCCTGTAGAAAGCAATTTAATTCTTCTCCTTCCTAATAAAAGGAGTATTTTATCATCTCTCTCACCCATCCTGAATTAGACTGCACAGATGCTTCTATGACAGTAGATCAAATGTCATGATATTTCTTCCCTAAAAGGGCACTGCATCTCAGGGTATCAGGAACTGCACACACATTAAAATAAATTCTTCTAGCATTTGTGCTCAAAAAGATAGCGTTTAAAAGATTCTGTCATTTTTTGAAGCTTCTTAGGCTTTGATCTTAGAATATGTGTAATGATTAATACAAAACACTCGAAAAGGAATTTCCTCTGATGGGGAAAGTTAAAAAAAATGCCATGAGGCCACTCACCTTTTAAGGACAGAATAAATGACTAGACAAGGGACTTAACAAGCTTTCACAAAACAGAAGCCTCCTCAGAAAGTGGAAAGAATTTAGCTGATGTAAGAAAAGCGTTTTTTAGCTTCACCATCATAATTCTCCACTGCAGAACTTTACAATTTACAGTGGGACAAAAGGAAACACCATTTCTTTTGGACTGATGTTGAATGAAAGTTTAAAATAGGAAACTTGGATACCCAGCAAGAGAGAGCTGAAAAATCCTAGTACAGTGAGACCCAATTTTATTTCAAGTTAATTTAGTGGATTGCCGTCATCCATTTCCTTTTGAATTAAAACTAGAATCAGTACTATTTCAATCTATTTCTTGTAGCCTGGGGTACATTTTAACATGAGGGAAGATTCTGAATTGCTAAGCAGAGGGCAAACATTTGATAAACCAGTATTCTCATGGACTGTGATTCAATTGAAATTATACATTTTTCCCTTGGAAAATGCTCTATGACATAATTTGATGTTATAAAACACAAAAAAAAAATAAAATCACAGAGGTAGAAGAAAATAAGAACAACATAAACTAGGTCATGATTTCATATCATAGGAAAAGACTTAAATACTTTCCAAAGATCTCTCCACATCTGCCTGCAGAGGTGAGTAAGACTGGGAAAACCTGTGTACTGTGCTGCTGGAGAATGAATGGTTCCATGATGGGGAGGAGTTAATATCTAAGTAAGCAAAGCCAGCAATGATCAAGATGGATCAAAAAGAGAGTCTGACAATAACGCAGGAAAAGAGAGACAGGAAAGATGAGACTTCCACAGGCATAAGTCTCCAAAGGTCTATAAATTACCTACCCTGTACAAGAAGCACGAGGGATCAGTGTGTTGAACAGAGAGATGTCCGTCTCCAGGATTCAAAGCACAAAGCCCATTGCCCTGGTTCTTTCTTCAAAGCTGCATGACCTGGTGAAGATTCAGTTTTCCACTTCGGTGTGAATTTGTATTGAGAAAGCAGCAGGGGAAAAAAATCAAGCGAGGAAAAGTTTGAAAGAGATGTCCCCCGAGTTCCTGGTCCTTAGGATCACCACTCCAATGTGGGTACATCTCTTTTAGATAGGACATATGGTGAAAGAGATAAGCTAAAACTGTGGGAAGAGGGAGGACAAAAGCCACTTAATCTGCCTGATTAATTCTTAATGAAGAAAAGTGGCTTAGCAAGGAGCAGTATCATGGGAAGCTGGCTTCAAAGAAGACTATTTTAAACCATAAGCATTTAAACTGAATTGCAGTGAATGTCTGCCAAGAAGACACTAAGACGAGAAGGCTGCAAAACAACTGCCGTGTGCAAGTGGTCAGCTGGAGGGGGAGAGGCCAGTCCCTTGTCTGGGCCTTGAAGGGAGAGCACGGAGACTTTTCAGAAGCCCTCACAGGTCATGAAAGTGAAGGTGAGGGGGACTGCATGCCTGGGGAAGCAGGTGTTTCCCTACTGACATTTCCAACTAACTGCAAAAGCCGTCACAATGCACAGCAATGACTTGCAGTGTCTGCCAAAACCCTGCCCCAGCAGTGACTTCCTAGGAAAAGGCATGCTCAAATGCCTTATTGAGCAGTGCCAGCTGCTTAGCAGCTCTCTTGGGAGGAAGAAGCTACCTGCAGAGCCATGATGTTTTTCCCATGACAATGTATCACTTTCTTACAGTGCAAGTAAAATTAGTTTTCAAGTGATGAAAGAGGAATTACCTGCTTAAAACACGTGCTGTTTCTGTGAATAATAAAATCTGGACATGATATATGTACATATTTGGGCACACAAATGTTTAGGACCTTATAAAAATTAAAAATTATGATTTTAATATTAGTACTCTCTTATTTTATTTTCAAACTCTGAAATAATTTTTGCTCATTTTTCTCCCATCTCATTTTCTAAAGCACTGTTCTAAATTCTAAACTGTGCATATTTACAAGACAGCATAAATTTAAAACAACCCAGGACTGGGACTGCACCTATAGTTAAGCTTTTTCTTCTTTTTTTATTCAGCAAACAAAAATAAAAAATAAAATTCATATCCGGTCTAACACTCAGAGTAGAAAATATTAACCCGGAGCAAATTTTTATGCAGGCAAGTTATAAATCCCTGGAAATATTACAGTAGCAAACCACACTGACCTTTAACTCTAGGATTGCAAGTGGTAATGCTATAATAATTGTGTATGTCCTTTTATTGTGTGACTTCCCACTCCCCCGGCCCACTAGGAAATGGGAAACAATGGCCTTTAGCGGCCCTTTAAATTGAAGGTATAGGGATGCCTTAAGTTTATTACCATTTTTATATAACCATGTATTATTATTATTATTTATATTTTGCTAGGGGCACTTGGAATGCAGCTGCTTCTGTGGGTTACCTTGTAAAGGAAGGTGCTATGTGTTTCGAACAAGTATTAAATGTGTACAGGAGATGATGTTGTATAAAATCTTTTCACATTTTTTGTGAACTAGCGCTGCAGTCTCTGAAGAGACGAGGATTCCATGCAGCATTCAGTGATACCGGAAATAAGCAAGATTTAATGAGGAGATAGACATTTATATAGTTATAAAATCCCATCATTGCAACAGCTAATACAAGCTGATAAATGACTGATCAGGGAATAAAGTTGGATCTTCAATGTTTAGGTATTCTCTAGCTAAAGTGTTTCAACAAGATATTGATTGCCTCCCGCTGGTGCAGTGTGGGGATCTCTTTCGCCCTTTCCTGGAGAGATTGGTGCAAGGGCTCTGGAGGAGGTATAGGCAGGAAAGCTGGCTGGCACCACAAATTCTCCAGTACATATGATTTTTCAGATTGGTGCTGCTGAAGGTCAAAGGTGCAATTCAAGTTTGCCAAAGGCAATGAACAAACAGAAAACGACAAGACCCCAGGACATGCTTTGTTTTTGAAAATAACATATTTTACATATATATATATAGTATATATATATTAATTTTTTAAATGTTGCTTCCAAGTTTGAACCAGAGATTCTGAATTCAATAGGCTTTTCTCCTTCTCTTGATGAGACATATATCTAAGCGGCAATATTTTCTATCCTGGTTCCTTATGTAGGGGTAAGATTAACACACACGTATAAAATAAAACTATTGAGCTATTTTAATACTTTTCCTGTCATGCATTCAGAACCCTCTAAAGTTGTCACCAGCTACTGTTTCATTTAATTCCCTAGCCTTCAGGGTAATGTAAGAAAATTGAAGAGATTAGGAGCTCTCTCTTTCCTGCTCAATGCATTTGTGTTGCAGTAAATTGGTACCAACCTTCAATCTCATAGTCAGGGCTCTCCAGGGTCTTTCCAGTGATATGACAGAGCAGCCAGCTTGATAAATGGTGCACACACCCTCCAGCACAATGGAGAAAGCTTTCCTCTGTCTCCTTGCAACTGTCTCTCACACACTGGTAAAGAGGAAACACTTAGCTGTCTTACTGCAGCAAAGAACATAATTTTTCTCTTTACACTGTCTGTGATAATTAGAAAATACATATTTCCCCTCCAATTATTTTATAGATAGTGGCAAACACAGGATATGTCCTCATAATAAACTGGAAGGAAGGGAAAATCCATAACCCGGAAAAGACTTTTGATGCAGCACTTCCTGGTCTCAAAATAAAAGAAAAAAAAAAAATGCCCTCAAAATAGGATTTTTGATAACCATAAATAAAACATATTCAATAAACAGGCATTTCAGAAAGACAGTTAAATATATGCTTAACTTCAAGCTTAGGAACTATTGCTGATGAAGTAGGGGACTGTGCAATGTTACAATTCACCCTTACTCTATCACCTTGTTGATTTGCAGCTAATAGGACTTAACACAAGCACAAATATAAGCTCTTCAATAAACAGCATTTAGCAAAACATTTAAGCAAATGCTTCTGCCCTATTCTGGTTAATTCTGCTTCAGCAGTTCTGTAGTACTTGCTCTCCTGAGCTGGCATTGTGAAGAGGGGTCATGTTAGTCCTTTCACCGTGTGCAAAAATATAAAGGGGAGATGGAGGGCGATGAAAGGGCTTTAAAAGTGAGATCTGAAAACTCTTATTTGGCTAGAAACTTGGCCTTGAACATCCAGACATGTGTATGTTCCTGTGCACACCCATATATTTCAAATTTGTTCATGCAGACAGCTGATCTAAAAGGATATTGTGTGAAATTTATGATAACCAGCTAGAGGATTTAAATAAACAAGTCTTAAAACACCATTGACAGCTGATAAACGTGGAGAATCAATTTGCAATGGGACAAGAAATAATTAGTCAGTTTCGTTAAATTATATATCAACTAATTACAATTCATACCTGTTGAAGATCAGACTGCTTATGCCTTAACTGAAGTTTGATGGAAGTCCCCTATTAAAAATCTGTAACGTCTTTACCCAAAATAACCCACAGCTTTAAATAACACTTTTAAGCAGACTAGATGTGCACTACAATCTGTCATTAACTAACCAGGCCATGGAAAAATGACTGACGAGAGTTGGAAAACCTGTAATTACTGGATTAATATTGGCCTTGCTCTCAAAGTCGGTACAGTGCAGATTTAAAAGCCTATCACATGTTGCACACTGAAGTCAGATTTTATACACTGGCCTATTCTAAGAGCACAGAAGAAGAGACCTGGTGTTTCACTTCAAACTGTGAGTTGATCACCTTTGCCTATCTCATCCCATTGTACCTCTGGCATCACACAGGGCTAGGAGAACAGCGTGTGATACAGACCATACAGTGATTAACAGTTGCTGATAGTTCTAAGGGGGTGAATTAAGGACAAAAGGAACAATTTTATGCCTAAAATTCCTTGCCTTAAAGCATCAGCCAGAGCCTTAGGGCTAGATGATCAAAGCAGTGCGTGCTGTGCCTGTTGCCTGTAGCCACTCTTCAGGAACACAAGCTGCTTTCAGATTGCTGGGAATAGGTTGTAAGTGCAAAGCACATACCAGGAATCAAAAGGAGCTGGAGAAATCCTAGGAATCTGGATGGATTATGGTTTGTTTTTCTAAAAATGCATGTTATCCATCCCAAGCTTACAAGAAGACTGTGGTTGGTTGACCCTAGCCAGCAGCCAAGCACTTACAGAGCTGCAGGGAAGGGAGAAAACCGGAGAGAAGGATCATATGTCAAGACAAAGACAAAGTTTAAGGTGTGAACCTAAAGCCATACATGCAAGCAATGCAAAATAAGAAATTAATTTACTACTTGTCATGGGTAGTCCAGGTGTCCAGTCACTTCCTGGAAAGTAGGGCCTCAGCACAGGTGACACCTAACTTGGAAGACAAACATCAGAACCACAAATGTCCCCTTTTTTTTAACTCTTTTCCTTGAAATTTGTTGCTGAGCATGATATCCTGTGGTATAGGATATCTCATTGATAAGTTTGAGCCAGCTGTCATGGCTACATCTCTTTGTGGTTTCTTTCCCACCCCAATACTACTCATTCTGGGGACAGAAGGTAGAAAATAGAAGGCATTGAAGCTGTGTAAGCACTGTTCAGCAATAGTGAAAACACCGGTGTGTTGTTTTAGCCACAAAACCAAAACACAGCACATTACAGTCTGCCATGAAGAAAATAAACGCCTTCCCAGCCAGACCCAACCCAGAAGGAGGGAGCTGGAACCCACCAGTGAAGCCTCTTGCAGTCACATCAATCTATGTCCCTGGGACAGACACTGCCACAGATGATGGAAATCAACATTTACATGGAAGAGTCCAGCCCACCACCTGTCAGCTGATGTAGCAGCTTCCATTCTCATTTTTTATTGAGGAAAATCCATCTCCTTGGCAGTCTGCACCATTTATCTCAACATTATCCTGTCTTCTGTCCTCCTGGCCAGCAAAAGGGGCAATGCTGCCTCAGAAGTATGGGTCAGGAGAAGCGTTTGTTGTGTGAGGTGGTGATTCCACAGGCAAGTACTGTGAGTTTTGTTAAGACCAAGGGTTGAATCCATCACATCTTTTACAAACAGGCTTAGCAAACATGGACTCAGAAGATGCTACTGAAGGAAAAGCAGTAGAAGATCTGTACCACTGCTACTTAAACCTCACCTGTAATTCATTTGACAGCCCAAAGAAATTTAGAGATACAATATGAGTACTTTTTTGACAGTAAATCATGCCTGAATTTGATCTTTTTCTACATTTGTCCATGTTTGGGACTAGAAAGAATACTAAATTCATTCATCTTGTGATATTAAGGAGTAAATAATACATTTGTACTAGAAAAGAAAAATTGTTTGTGATTAAGGGAATTCTACTCATCTACTCACATGTCTAGACGCCACTGTTACTTCTTGCTGCTAGTACTGAGCTCTGCAAAATGTGGGTTATTTGGAATTGGGAGTTTGAGAGAATTCTAAAATTGGCATAAAGAAAACATACACTGTGCCAAAATCCTGAAAAACATCCCTAAGTTTTCTGTACTCACTCTTGTAACACAGGATGATAGTATGCAAGTGTATTACTGATCAAGTTTTTGTCATTAAAGTATTATCTGTAGCTTCAAATTCATGGTTTCCCAAGTAAAAGGCTAATGAAAATTTCTTGCCTTCTGTTTTTTTTTTAAATTTTATTTGTCACTGCTCTGACACATCATGACATACACCCCGTTCAACATTCAGACACTAAACAAGTATCTTCTCTGAGTGCCATGAGCTCTTTCCAAGCCACCTTATCAAATGTTTATTGCCTGTGCGGCCAGCTGATGAGAATGGACACCCACTCACTGTTGATCCTGAAATATACTGGAGTAGCTCCTGAGAAAGTGTTGATAGATGGACTAAAATATCCATACTTATGAACCAGGACAGCCTGTTTTCATTCACCAATGTCAGGTCACCATGAGTGTCTTATTCAAATAGAGGGAAATTTTACATGCAGAACAGTCCCTGCAGTTTTATACTACCTGTGTAATAATTTGTGACCTGAGTAATAAAGAACTCATTAAACCTATTTCCTGCTTTTTCTTTATACATAGACATCCCAGCAGTTTAAGCCATACATAATGAGATCAAGTATTTTAAGGGATAGTGTTAAAATTATCTACAATTCATTTATATCTGAAATGATTCTTCTTTTTTCCTCCACTACATTGCTAGCATAACAAGGAAACAATAAATTACCCTAATTACATGTTATTTATTAGGCAGCAAGCAAATAAGTCATTCAAAGGCAAATCCCTGTAGTTATTCATGGAACTGCTTTAGATGACAAAGATATAGTAAACCAAGCAATCTTTCATTGTATTTATTACACACTCTCTGTACTAATGAACAATAACAGGCTTTGCTGCAATAATGGCTTCTGTTCTGAGTTGTGGTAAATGTTATACAGGCCATATTCATCAAAAGCATGTCAAAGCCATGGATGGCATGGAAATTGGGTAGCTGGTGAACAGCAATGATTTGGAGGGCTTAATAATAGAATCATAGAATCATAGAATAGTTAGGGTTGGAAAGGACCTCAAGATCATCGAGTTCCAAACCCCCTGCCATGGCCAGGGACACCTCCCATTAAACCATGCCATCCAAGGCTATGTCCAACCCCAACTTGAACGCAGCCAGGGATGGAGCATTCACAACTTCCCTGGGCAACCCATTCCAGGGCCTCACCACCCTCTCAGTAAAGAATTTCTTCCTCAGATCCAATCTAAACTTCCCCTGTTTCAGTTTAAACCCATTACCCCTTGTCCTCTCACCACAGTCCCTAATGAAGAGTCCCTCCCCAGCATCCCTATAGGCCCCCTTCAGGTATTGGAAGGCTGCTAGGAGGTCTCCACGCAGCCTTCTCTTCTCCAGGCTGAACAGCCCCAATTTTCTCAGCCTATCTTCATAAGGGAGGTGCTCCAGTCCCCTGATCATCCTTGTGGCCCTCCTCTGGACTTGTTCCAACAGTTCCATGTCCTTTTTATGTTGAGGACACCAGAACTGCACACAATACTCCAAGTGAGGTCTCACAAGAGCAGAGTAGAGGGGCAGGAGCACTTCCGTCGACCTGCTGGTCACACTCCTTTTGATGCAGCCCAGGATACGGTTGGCTTTCTGGGCTGCAAGCGCACACTGCCGGCTCATGTTCATTTTTTCATCAACCCACACCCCCAAGTCCTTCTGCGCAGGCCTGCTCTGAATCTCCTCCCCACCCAACCTGTAGCTGTGCCTGGGATTGCTCTGACCCAGGTGGAGGACCTTGCACTTGGCATGGTTAAACTTCATCAGGTTGGCATCAGCCCACCTCACAAGCGTGTCAAGGTCCCTCTGGATGGCATTCCTTCCCTCCAATGTATCAACCGAACCACACAGCTTGGTGTCATCGGCAAACTTGCTGAGGGCGCACTCAATCCCACTGTCCATGTCGCCCCCAAAGATGACATAAACATAATGTAAAGTAATTAGTGTCTTTAAAAAACACAACATGCATTATGTACTAGTGGCAGCTTCGACCCCTGAGAAACACACAGTGGTGAAGATGTTGGCAATTTATTTTTCTAACCCCTACCTCTGGAAGGGTCTGTGCGTTTTCTTTGCTCTCAAAATGAGACATTCCTTCTCTGCATTGTTAAGCAAACATTACATCTGCACCACAGTAGAATGAAAATTTCTCGTTAACTTCAGTCATCACTTGGGAATAATGAATGCTGTAAAGCAAAACAAATAAATTTGAATATGAAATCACAGAAAGAAAGAAATACAAGAAGAAAAAAAGAGGAGGGCTTTGGACTTAAATTTGAATATGAAATCACAGAAAGAATTAAAAAAAAAAGAAAGAGAGAAAAGGAGGGCAAAGACTTGACTAAGTACTCTGGCTTCAGTTTTTAAGTGCTTTTTAGAGAAGAAATTGGAATCCCTATCTTCTTCTCCCCACAAAGAAATTCTACACTTGCTGATATGAAAACACATTCTTTTTCCTCCTGCTGAATATTCGTGCTCCAAAGAAGCTGATACATGACAAGACAACATTAGAATATTCTTGACTGTGATGGCAAGGGTCATCTCTCAGGAACTGTGTTCAAATACAATTTTATGATGCAAGTATTAGAGAATCTAACCTCCAACAGTCTTAGTAGAAGTACCACTTTTCTTGGGCATTTGGTCAGAATTCTAGTTGTCTTTATGCTGTTCTAGGCATGACATGGCAACAATATACTAAGAATGTCTATTGGCTAAATCTTTGCAGGTGGGACAGGAAAGACACTACAGTGAAATATGCACTCAGATGCTTAACACTGCCAAGCTTTCAGAGTCCTGGGAAACCACAGGAGAATATGTAAGAAACTTCACAGAAAGTCACCGAGGGGCGTTGCACAACTAGGGTTGGCAGTTGGGCAACTACCATGGAAATTGACATATTTGTCTCTTTGTATATGCAGCTGATGGATTATTGTTAGAGGAAAACCTAAAGGCAGAGCAATATCTTATTCACCTTTCACCCTGTAGAAGAGGCGTGCTCTCAGGAGTACGGGTGAGTGCATCTGGAGGACACAAAGGAAACCTACACCATGATAAATGAGAGTTGAGTACAGGGCTCTTGGTATCCAACACCGTTGTGAACACAAAGACTTGCCACTAGGTCCCAGACATAATGAAAAAAATGCATGCCATTTTTCAACATGTGACAAAGCATATAAACCTATTCAGTTATTCAAAATGCACACAGAGAGACATATATTGCCTAAACCCATATGAAGCTTTGTAAGGGTGCAAATATTCAGAAAAGTCTCTGCTTATGAGCTAAGGAATATAGTAAATGCATCATGATTAACTTCTTCGTTGCTGCCTAACATATAAGACAACTGCATCATCATGTACCTAGTAACCCTCCTTTAAAGTAATGCAGAAATAACACTGACAAATGCTGCCATCACGTAATTCATATAATGAGTTTCAACAAGGATGAGATTCTGAGCGTAGTTTTGATTTCCTTAGAGCTGGGGTAGATTAAGAATAAATCATAGAAGTTATTGCAGATTTAACCCTTATATCACTGAGACAGAAGTCTGACCTCTATTTTGTGGACAATTTTAGAACAAACCAGCTAAAAATTAGAAATTCCATCAAAGCTTGACCAAGCGCCATAAAAAACCTTGTAGATCAGATGCTAAGCATCTTACAAGCTGCTTCAGAAATAATAAAAGTACAAACTGACGCCTGGAATTAGAACTACAAAAGGTCTTGTTAGTTATGGCTTTCATTTGGTTTGCTAAGCCGTAAAGGATGTTCTGAACTAAACTGCTAGGGCAAGCTTCTGCTCTCAGGGACAAGCAGGACATCCCCTGTTTTCTAGACTCAGCTCTCCTGTAATAGTTTGTGGACGTATCTGAGCCAAACAACTGTCATTCTTTTCCTCTCTCTGCAGATCAGTTTCCTTCCTAACTGCATTTTTGTCCATTTGGTTGGATGTGGAAGCAAGTACATGTTTCTGTAGAAGCAACCCAGTAAATGTTCAATAAATTAAGTTCAAGGCTCCTTCTGCCATAAAGATAGGACAAAAAAGGCCACAAACACTCTAACTCTGTCCCAAACATAGAACTACAAACATGGATAGCACTTGTGAAATTTATTGAAGATTGTCACCATTTGTATTTGTTACTTCATACACAGCAAAGGATGGTAAAATGGCTTACTTATTTCAACAAATAAGCAGTAGGTAATAGATTTTATAGTGACTTTTTTTCCTCCAAAATAATATTAGGATGCAGCCCAGGAGACCTTTACTGCAAGTCTTCTTGCCTTAGGTTTACTTTCTTTTCTAGAAGCCTATTCCCCCTCTCTTTACTTAGGTGATTTTAACAATTGTTTCTTACTTAAGATAACACTGTCCAAGCATATGTAGTGGAGATGCCCATTACAGGGCAGAGGTGGCTTCAGAGGGAGATAAATAGAGAGGAACGATGATGGGGAATATGTGGTACCTGTATGATGTGGTGCGGGTCTGCAGTCCTTTCAGAAGTGGTGCAGAGGCAAGGCTGTAAGACGTCCAGTGCTGAACATAGAAATTTACAGTGGCCATACTGAAAAGATGCTCGGGAACTGTGATTTCCTTTTTATTTTTACTTTTTTTTTTCCTCCCTAAAAAATACTGTAAAAATAGATCCTTCTATCTTTCTGCTAGGAAGGAAAGAATAACTGGATGGTAACTGTAGAGTCTGTGATGGTTATATCCCAAGGCAAGAGTTCAAAATAAAACACAGGCTCTCATATTTTGTCAACTGATACATGAATGTGAATTCCATTCTGTGGGCAAATTCTTAATCACCCAGGGACAAAGGAGCCCTGATTAAGTGAATGTGGAGAGGCATTTCTCTTTAAAATACAAAAGGTTTTTTCACCTCCATATTGTGAATTATCTGTTATCCTGAATAAGCAGCCAGACAGCAAAGTTAAGAAGCATCTGGATAAAAGAAATATGACATGAAAAATATATATAAATCAGAAGAAAGGACAAGGAGGATGTAAAGGATAAAATAAAATTGGTGACAGGCAACTGTGGAGCACAAATTCCTGAGCTAGTGACCATGCAAATAGATAAGTATACAGGACAGATTAGCTGAATATGGCTATTCTCCTACTTACCAGACTGGCTTATGCAGAACCAGCCAAGCATCTTTGACCCACAGCCGAGCTTCTCAGATACTCCATCTACAAATGCTATAGAACTGACTGTAGCAACCAAATGCTAAAAGGCATGCAACAAAAATGTATTAATAGTATGCACGATAACCTCTGGGAATTACTAATGACCAGTCTTTTCAATAAATCAATGCAAGTAAGCACTTGAGTTGTGAACAAAACAAAACTTACAAATCTGGAAGATATGTACATGTTTCAGTAATCAAAATGGAAAAATAAATGCAGGTACAAACACTGAAAAAATATTATTTTATTTCCTATTTTCTCTCCCAAATCCATGTCCTGAAAAGCAATGTGATCTTCAGGAGTACGAAAAATATTCTGAAATGCTGTACGTATCCTAGTACTTCCACAAATTATCATTATATTGAGCAAGCCTCTAAGCTTCAAGTCTCTATTTCTACCTATAATAAGCAAACCATTTTAGGACATCACCATACTTTTCCATGACATTGTGAAGAATTTAGAAAATACTGTGTGACCGCATGCATCACATTGATATATGTCCTGGGTTCAGCAGCAGCAGTCATTTTTTCTCCTTCTTGGTAGCTGGTGCAGCGCTGTGTTTTTGATTTTGGGCCTGGGAACACTGCTGATAACACCAGTGTTTTCAGTTACTGCTTGGTGATGTTTAGGCTGGCCTAGGACTTTGTGAGTCTCATGCTCTGCCAGGGAGGAAGAAAAGCCGGGAGGAAGGAGAGACAGGACACCTGACCCAGACTGACCAAAGAGGTTATTCCATACCACAGCACGTCATGTCCACGATGTAAAAGACGGAGAGCAGAGACCCGGAAGGGTGGTGGGGGTACACGGTGGGGGGTGCACTGCTTGATACTGGGTGGTGAGCAATTGTATCCTTCCCTTGTATTTGCCTTGTCATTATTGTTACTGGTGGGGGTGCACTGCATGGTCGGGCTTGATATTCGATGGTGAGAAACTGTATTCTTTTCCCTTGTATTTTCTCTTGTCATTATTATTATTGGTGGTAGCAGTAGTGATTTGTGTTATACCTTAGTTACTAAACTGTTCTTATCCCAACCTGTGGGAGTTGCATTTTTTTGATTCTCCTTCCCATCCCTCCAGGAGCGGAGGGAAGAGACAGTGGGGAGTGAGTGAGAGAGCGACTTCGTGGCTGAGGCTTAAACCACGACAATATACTTTACAAATTAACCCCTCTTGATATTGGATCAACTTCCTTAGCCTTGTATGTGACAAAGAGTGAAAAATAAACATTCTTAAAGCGTAACATTTTCCATCAGGGAAGTTTTTTTTCTTTTGTTTTGTTTTGTTTTGTTTTGTTTTGTTTTGTTTGTTTGTTTTTTGATAAAAAATTAAATTTGATGAGAAACTTCTAGGAGAAACTTTTAGAAGAATTTAACATTTCCATAAACGGTTTTTACAATTTCACTCAGATAAGAAAACCTCAATACAATTATTTTTTCTGTAGCAAACATTTGAGCCTGCTAAAAGTAATAATTCTGGTTTTAAAGAAAATGAGAGAAACTCCAGTAGAAAACAATTTTTGTTAAAAAACCTGATAAATTATTTATAATTTACTGAGTAGTTTGAGAAAAAGATATGAGCATACAGTAGAAAAGTATTTGGCATAGAATTCCTCTCCTTTCTCTGTTTTCTCTAAAACCTTAACAATTATTCTGAGAACATAATTCAAAAATGAGCCACAGAAAGCCTACTATAATGCCAAGATTTTGGGATATAGAATAATTTTAGGTATTGCTCTGGACTCTGCCTCCCACCTCAGACTAGAGTAGTTTAGCAATCAGTACTCACTGTTAACAATATTGGCGTCAATGGAAACACCAGATTAATGGTATTGAGCCAAAGTGTACCCATTCTGTCAATCACAAGACTAACCGAAGCTCAGATGCTCATGTGCTGACAGGTCTTTCACTGACAGTTTTCACGCTAAGTGATTGTGCTGAAAAGCCATGAGATCAAGAAACGTCAAACATAAGTAGTTTGGGGTTCTCCTTTATAAATCTCAGAATACATCTGAAAGCTTGCTTGTGCCTAAACCAGAAACCACATCTTTGTTAGTGAAGGCAAGTAAGATATGAAATAATGCCTTCACTTTTCACTGTCTAGAAGTGTGCTTCAGGATCTTTTATACCTCAGGATAAATAAAGTGGTTGATCTGTAGCTCTGTTCTCAACTACCTCCTTTCACTCACTGAAGCTTATCATGTTCATGAGGTATACATGAGGCTTGTTTGGATTTCTCTTACCCCTTTAACAATGCTCTTACCTTTCAGTTTCCTTTTCTTTCTGTGTGTTCGCAAATTCATTTCCTTAACACCTGCTGCAAGATCTTGTACAGCTATTTGTAGATATAGTTGATCTATCGTTTGACATTATTAGGGCTTTTTGCACGAGTACAGTGAATACGACTGAGTGTAATTTATAGTCTTGTAAAGGAGAAAGGGTAAGCATATCCTATAATGAGAAAAAAAATTACAACCTACAACTGCATGAGCAGTGTGAAGAGAAAGTGGAATTGTACCATTTATTTTGATAAAGGGAGCAAAAACCAACAGGTCATTTAGAATAGCGGTTTTTGACACCATCTTTGAACATGCCCTTCTTTCTCTACCTTGACATACTTGCCTACCTCTCCAATGCCCATATGAAAACTGTTCATTGGGAAATTATCCCATAGGCATGCTGGCTGTTCTATTGTAGCTGTGAGAAGGTGGTGAGCAAAGACAGAGCTGGGGTATTGACCAGCATATAGCAAGAAACTTCTAACCAGAGAATAGATAGCCAGGGAGCCTGTTGCTGAGACCCACTCTACAGCATTTACCATTGTCACCTGCCCACCAGGAGTCAATGCATCTCCTGGCTGCTCCAGAGCCCTGCCTGTAGCTGTTACCACTCAACCTTTATTCCTGCCTAGCCACATCTCAATGCATGCAGACAAAACACACTCAAGTGTTTTCCCACTGTCATGAAACCTTCAGTAAGCAGTCTTTTCAATAAAAGCCTACAAATGGCAGTGAGGCTGGCAATAATCACAAAGAGAAACTCCAAAAATGGTATGGAAATACCTCATCACTCTGAATTTTCACTAGGAAATTCAGACCAGCTCCAAATTTTGAAATAGTAGAGCTGCAGTCAGCGGGAGTGAGACTAGTAGAGACAAATGAGTCAGAGACTCAAAGAGGAAAATGTGAAGAGGGTGCTGCACAGAAAGGGAAACAAGACTATCTGGAGAGCTTTGTTTTTGAAACATCTTTGAAGAGCCACAAAGAAGACAACTGGGGAAAGAAAGAGAATGGCTCAGGTCCTTAAACATTGCTTTTAAGGGCTTTAAGCCTCTAAAGCTTCTATGAAACTAAGAGAAGAGAGAGCACAAATCAAGCACCAAAACCACTTCAGAACAGGAGCATTTTTATTGTCATTCTTATTAATGCTAACCATTCAGAAAAGAAGAAAAAAGCTGTTATAGTGATTTAAAGCTAGTTCAGCCCAATTATTCCTGCCTGTCCCCACCCCCAGTGCTGCAAAAGGGAAAGGATTTATTGGATAGACCCTCCAAGCTCTCTTTCTGCTTCACATACAGCTTAACCTTTACTGGGAATAGAAACAGGGTGAGAAAGGACAAGTGGGCACAGGCACTGAATTGGCTTGCGGCTGCTCTCTCTGCCTAGACTGGATGCCCCACGTTGTGATTCTGGGATACTTCCAATTCTGGGGAAATATCCATGCTTTTCTAAGGAATCCCTTTCCTTCTTTTTCCCCTTTCCACCTCCACCTATCCATTTCTCTGTGATCAGTCAAGGGGAGAAGACTGCATTTTGAGCACAAGAATGGAAGGAAACAAAAAAAGCAGCAGGAGAATCTCTAAGTGCTTCACCTCACTCCTAGAATTCTTTATTTTATTCTGCCTTTAATGAAAAGCTAAGCTTTTGTGAGACTAGAGCTTATGGCTGTTTCCTTTAATTAAAGGCAAACTTCACCTTGCTTATGTGTGAAGGCCTATTACACAGAAAACAGAAATAATTGATGCAGAACACAAGCAGAATTGCACAAGAACCTTAAAAATATCAATATGTGAGTCAGGAGAAAAGGAAGATCTCCCAATTTGAAAGAAAAAAATAGACACTTGCATGATGCAGGACAACTACAGCACCATTAGCATAACAGCAAGGAAGATTGCAGGAGTGAAACATGATACTGATCATTTTGGCTGTTTGGGAACCTTTGGAATTGACCTGCAACACAGAAAATTTCAAGCAAACTTTGTGGAAACTAGGAGAGCTCAGCACCTTGCAGGCTCATGCTTGTTTGTATGAGTTTGTAAAGGAAACATGAGACTTTGTGTCTATAGATTTGTTTGTAGACATTTTATTTTCTTTGTATTTTATGCTTCCATCTTTTTGATGCCCTTGGTTCAATCAATGATGAAGGTTAAAAATTCCAAGATGGAAAATCTAAATTTTATAATTCATGTTCATTAAAAGACTTATGACACTACACCACTCTTTGTATGATATTCAGTGGAAGAAGTTAAAAAGGGAATTATTGTAAAAGAAGTGTTTAACTTCTCTAGTGCTGTATAAGCATTATTGTAACACTGTTCATGTTTTCCGACCCTTAACTCCCTTTCTCCCCATAATTCTCTTCCTGGATGACTATAATACAGTAATTTTCAAATATAGCAAATTATATCACAGTTTTTGAAACATGAAATAGTCCAAATGAGACTCAGAATCCAAGGCAAACTGTCTTTGAGGTCAATATAGACACTCCTACTCAGCTGTGAATAAAACCTGTGGGAGAGATCAGCATATTAATTTCCATTCATAGTCTAGCCTAAGGAAAGAATCCAAATCCACAGACAAAAAGTGCTAAATGTCTTCACCTTTAGAGCTATCTTATTTCTGTGTATTTTTAACCCATGTTTTCACAAAATGTCTCCAGCTGTATCTATTCAGTCTCAGAGGCCACTGATTCCTGTTCCCACCAGTTCTTGAACTGTGCTTGAGAAGCATTATAGACAGTAGGAGAGCAGGGAGGAATTAACTTTGCTCATCAAGCCAGATCTCTTAGGTTCACACAACTCTGCACAGACATGATTCTGATGTTCATGACAGATGCTTTTGAAGAATGTGTCATTGAAGGCTCTCCATACATTGTTCCTCCCTTCCTGTCACACTGAGTACTCTCTGAAGAGCTCTTAGAGTATTTGTTCTGCACCACACTTAATAGCATTCCCAGACAGCCTTTACAGAGATACAGCTACAGGCCACCCATCTTGTTTAAAGTGCTTTAACAATTCCCCAAGATTTTGGTTTCAAAAGTTTTGAACTCATTCATTAAAGGTCGCTATGTTTTTTGCTAAAGAATTGTACCCGAGAAGAGAATACCTTTTGTTCACAGAAATGTGAATATTTTGATTTTTTTTTTCCAACAACTGCTAGAACAGTGCCATTGTCTCTAAACCTTAAAAAAAACAGGCTGAACACTGGCAACTAGAAATGCTCAGGAAAAAAATTCAATATGACAGTGGAAAGAGTGGAAGGGTGAACATACCTGATTTGTGGTATAAAGCTGTCAGCAAAGCACTGCCAGTAAACAGATGTCCTTCTTCTAAAGGCTTTTCAAATTTTGAAGATTATGCAGGCAGAAGTATGGGGGGAAAGTGCTCCTAGCTAGTTTCAGAAAGTTCAGTCAAATGGATAAACAGATCACTAGGATGCTCTAGCTATTATGCAGCAGTCTGGTACACACAATCAGGGAAAGAACAGCTTTCTTGCCAGTGGCTGAATTCAATATAAAAATATGTCCAGATCTCTAACTTACAATATTTCCAGCTTTGGGGTTTTAATTTAATGATGTTGAATCATTGAAATTGCACCTAGTTTACATCTTATAAATTTATTTGGGTTTTTTATTTTTCATTCTACATCTGGAAAATTTAGTTTCTGGAAAGAAATTGTATTTTTTTATCATTCTTTTCTATATCAAGATAGAAGTGAAAAAATGCAGTCATTTTAGCCTTTTGAAGAATGTGTAAGTGTGCAATTTGTGCTTATTTGATATGAATCACTTGTAAAACCAAGGGACTAACTGAAGAGTGGGTTATGAACACTCCCAAAATGCTGTTTGGTTTTCTTTTTGTGGTTTTTTTTTTTTTTTCTTCCTATAGACTACCAAGGTATGGACTACCTGAACTAGCCCAAAACTACAATAAGGATTGCTCAAATGCCTGACATCAAGTGGAAGATAGATACAAAATTAAGGGAGTTACCTTCTTTCTGAACAACATTGCCATGGATTATCACTGAGCTGAAAACCCCAGAATCTGGTGGAAACAGTAGAAAGCTCATCTACTCTAGCTTCCAAACTCTTTTTTTAATCCATTCTTATCTAAATTGTAGTCCTTAGAAGACCAAATCTACCAGCCAGAAAATTAACAAACCAGGAAATTAACAGAAAACATCTACTTTGTCTGAAGTTTAAACACAAGTTACTCTATGAACTGAAATGGTGCAATCCAAGAAATATTTGTCAGAGATGTTAAGTCCTGTGATTCATGGACTACCAGTCATGTAATAAAAGACAGGAGTTTTAAAATTACACCAGGCATGGTAGGAATTTTAAAAGTTAAAAATAATTAAGAACAATCAATTTGAAGAGTATTATAATCTAATGTACACACATAGTGATCAAAGGTCACGTCTGTATGTCTATTAGAAATGTCTATATATAGCACATGAATAAATAATTCACCCTACCCTCAAGAGACTCAAGGGTTAGAATCAATTATTACAAAGCTTTGTTGTTGCTGCTGCTCTGCACATAGTGACAAAGATGCTACCCTGCTGGATCTTCAGATTATGTTTTCAGTAAGTCTCCACATCTTTAAAGGTAGTTTAAATCTATGATCTTCAGTGTGCATCATCTTATCACCTGCAGCAAAGTTCTTCAACGTTAGCATTTCATGGCCTGCAACAATATGTTGTGTAATAATTTGTGGTGTAGACTATCCCTAGGCTTTCTCTGAGTGAGATCCCCAATGAAAAGTTCTTGAGATGATCAGAAAAGATGAAGGAAAAAAAAACCCAAAACAATAAACAGATAGGGAAGGGGGATATATCCAGATAACTACATTATCCTTCTAGAAAAAACACTGATTAAAGACTAGCTAAGCCTAAGAACTGAAGCCAGATAACTACAATTGTTCAGGATTTTTTTTTAGAAAGCAGCATTTCAGATTCTTGTGGAAAGAACATGAGCAAAATGAGGGAAACATTTTCAAACCTGGGGATATGACACATTAGAATTCCGAAGCAGGCATTGATCAGTATTAAGCAATGAGATTTCATTTGCAGATCTCATGTAAAATTAATTTTCATAATTCTCTTAGTTCCTGTCTACATATACATATTTTTTTCTCATGATCTATCTTATTACCATATTTGAATTCTCCTGTTCTGTGTCTGGGAAGCAAAGATGAGAGATAGATATTTTATTATGTCACAATGAAAAAGGCACTCTTGAATCTCAAACCGCTGATCACATGAACTAAGGCAGAGTTCCCTCTAAAAATGTTAGCATGGCATAAAAACAGGGAAAAAGAATTTGTTATTCCACTGAATAATCAATTCAAGTGAAATTACTGCTAAAGTTATGTTGGGATGTGACCTTTGAAGTGCTTCTAATGCAATGAGATTTCCTATTTAAAGCTCATGATTCAGTTTGACACACTCTTCTAAAAGTATGTTTAGAGGCCACAGACTGAGAAATAATGCCAGCAGCAGCGACCCATTAACTTCATACCAACAAGCCAATTCAGCACACTTGCTCCTACCAAATACACCTGAGTTCTTCTATTTAAGTATCAGGAAATGTCTGGCTGCTTAGCTAGCAAGATTTAATAAGATTACAGCCAAGGGAAGTATGACTTCAGGCTGTTGTCACATTCACTCCAACTCATATTCATAATATCTTCTGATCTATCTCTAGATTGATGATGTGCAAAGAGGGTAAAAAATATACAGATTCCACTTTTATGTCACCTTTATAGCTAAAGAAGAAGAAGCAGTATTTGTAAAAGAGATTTATGCCACTACTTCATCATTGTGGGGAGAAGGAAGATAAGAAGCCATGTGTATTCATACCATATATACATTATAAGAATGAGGTGGTTACCTGCAGAGGAGTTTGAACATCTTTTGCAAACCATCCCAGCCTCATTTCCTGGGGCTAGAAATGTGCATCAATGGGCAACCAGACTTCTAAAGAAGGCAAATACGAGCATGAGTGTGGCTTCCTTTGGTCAAATCCTCTTATTTTCACTTCACTTCAAAGGAGGTACATGAAAATGGAAAAACTTGGCTTAATGATGCAGTTTGCACACCTTTTTTCTGTGATAAAACACAAACAAATTTGTAGCATCACACTGGAGTTTTAGCAAGGTACATCAGACAAAATGAAGAAAAAAATAATTCCTTGAACTCATTCTGTATTATGTATTTACAGCTTACTACTATCTGACAAAAACAAAAAATGCAAAAATAAATAATAAAAACAGGTCCTATAAGATTTTCTTTATCTGAAGACATGTTAACCAAAGTTTTTAATCTGACTAAGCCACAGTCGGAAACTCAGAAATTTTGGAGATTAGGGTAAGTCAGAACAGCAGAAGTTTCCAAGAAGTTAATTGGATTATCCATCTTTTTCTGAACCTTAATCTAAAATGTCATCAAAATATATGAATCCATACTTACATGTATTTATTGACATGATATTCAGGGTTCAGAAAAGAGGAGAGGGGAAGGGAAAGCATATGATTCTGTTTTCTCCTCATGGTCTTCAACTAAATTGTATGACAAGCAAAAAATACACGGAGGTAGAGTGACAAGATGACAAATTTACTCATCTGTATTTCAGAATGCTTAAATTTTATGTACAAGTGTCTAACATCAGTCATGACTGTAAACCCAGAATGCTTTGGTATTGCTGTCCACACTGAAATAGTGACAGAGACATGAAATTTCAAGGCTGCAAGAATAGTTGGACTTGGATATTCCAGGTAAGACACTTCCATTGATAAAACTGCAATTACTTACTACTCACTTTTTCAGTCAGCTGAATCCTATGTGTTTGCTCAAATCTATAAAAGGTTTTGAAAGGTTTAGCCCACACATATGTGTAACTGGAGGATATGTTTCTTCTTAGGAAGTTAAAAGAGGTATTTATACATCCCACAATGTAAGATGTATAAAAATATCTTAAAAATAAGTGCATTCCAGATCATTATATCTGACCAAGAAAATTCAGTGACCCCAGGTAGCCACACAAAGCCTCTGCCAGGAGATTGAAGGCTGGCCATTGCAACCATAGAAATTGGCCAAAGCAGTGCAAGCAGAAAGGAAACAGATTCGGATATTGATTCAGCAACTTTCCTTGGCAGCATCTTGCAGCAGGCGTTCCTGCGTACCCCAAATGGATTTTGAAAGCATCCTCCACAGCTGAATGTAAATGTTTCCTCCAGTGTGGCAACACTTGTCAACACAGAATGGTGCCAATTCAGCATTTTGTAAAAAAAGAATAAATTCCATTCAGTGCATTTGCCTTAGATCTTCATGGATCTTGTGCCAATGGCAGCCCTGAGGTCACACTGGAAACACTCTTCAGATGTCTGATTTCAAGACTATCTGTCACTTCCCCTGATTTCTTGAAACTATCCATCTGACCAATATAGACACAGTTGAAACTTTCAGTCAATGAATATGTCCTTTCAGTGATTGAGGGAAAAAGAGCAACTCAACTGTTTTCCCAGGTATCTGAGAAAAAGAAACACAATGTTCTATGTCTGGCCTATCTTCAAGACAGTCTTTCCTTGATTAAACTTTTAAAAATACTAAGCAGGGCTCCAGAGGAGAAAAGGCTTCCTACCTGAGGGGAAATGGCACGTTATATGCCCAGAGAGCATTTGTAAGCCAATATCCCTTACATATAAATGAAGAAAAATAATTTCTACTAATTTATCAGCTGTGTAAATGGCTGAAATGTTGGAAGTTTTGTGCTCAAGCTTTTAGTGACGTAGATTCTCTTTTTTCATGCAGTGGAAGGCTGCCTAGTCTCTTCAACATACAGGGTACTACTGATGGCAAATCATAATAGCGATGGGGAAAGAGGGCTCTGCTGCTCCGTGCAGGAGGCAGATTCCTGCCTTCGTCAAGCTGGCAACCTTGCTTTCCAGCACATGCTCTTCTGCCATTCAGAGGCTACAGGAAGAGATAGATCATCTGAAGACGCAGAGACAAATATTTGGTTTGGATGATTATCTTGCAGGTGTCTCCCGTATGAAGATAGGCTGAGAAAATTGGGGCTGTTCAGCCTGCAGAAGAGAAGGCTGCGTGGAGACCTCCTAGCAGCCTTCCAATACCTGAAGGGGGCCTATAGGGATGCTGGGCAGGGACTCTTCATGAGGGACTGTGGTGAGAGGACAAGGGGTAACAGGTTTAAACTTAAACAGGGGAAGTTTAGATTGGATCTGAGGAAGAAATTCTTTCCTGTAAGGGTGGTGAGGCCCTGGAATGGGTTGCCCAGGGAAGTTGTGAATGCTTCATCCCTGCTGGCGTTCAAGGTGGGGTTGGACATAGCCTTGGATGGCATGGTTTAGTGGGAGGTGTCCCTGCCCATGGCAGGGGGGTTGGAACTCGATGATAGTCCTCCACCTGGGTCGGAGCAATGCCAGGCACAGCTACAGATTGGGTGGGGAGGAGATTGAGAGCAGCCCTGCGGAGAAGGACTTGGGGGTGTGGGTTGAGGAAAAAATGAACATGAGCCGGCAGTGTGCGCCTGCAGCCCAGAAAGCCAACCGTATCCTGGGCTGCATCAAAAGGAGTGTGACCAGCAGGTCGAGGGAGGTGCTCCTGCCCCTCTACTCTGCTCTCGTGAGACCTCACTTGGAGTATTGTGTGCAGTTCTGGTGTCCTCAACATAAAAAGGACATGGAAGTGTTAGAACAAGTGCAGAGGAGGGCCACGAAGATGATCAGGGGACTGGAGCACCTCTCGTATGAAGATAGGCTACGAAAATTGGGGCTGTTCAGCCTGCAGAAGAGAAGGCTGCGTGGAGACCTCCTAGCAGCCTTCCAATACCTGAAGGGGGCCTATAGGGATGCTGGGGAGGGACTCTTCATTAGGGACTGTGGTGAGAGGACAAGGGGTAATAGGTTTAAACTTAAACAGGGGAGGTTTAGATTGGATGTGAGGAAGAAATTCTTTACTGTTAGGGTGGTGGGGCCCTGGAATGGGTTGCCCAGGGAAGTTGTGAATGCTTCATCCCTGGTGGCGTTCAAGTTGGGGTTGGACATAGCCTTGGATGGCATGGTTTAGTGGGAGGTGTCTGTGCCCATGGCAGGGGGGTTGGAACTCGATGATCTTGAGGACCTTTCCAACCCTTACTATTCTATGATTCTATGATCTTGAGGTCCTTTCCAACCCTAACTATTCTATGATTCTATGATTCTATGATTTTCCTTCCATTTATGTGTATCTTTCTGTGAATACATATATGATGGCATAGGTGATTAAAATTATGATCACTGTGACCCCTGATCACTCTTTCAAGGGGAGCTCACTCGTGGGAAATACCCTGTGCTGGAAGAGAAAAAACACCAGAGTTGAGCCCAACAGAAGTTTTGGTTCATCTGCTTTCCTTTCTCTTCTTTGCCTCTTATGGAGTACTACTTAGGTAACCGTAATGAGGCATCTGTTAGGTTTCCTCAGTCCATTCCAGTGAGGCTAATGCTCACATGTGGCTGGCCTTATTGGCTCCAGAAGTTGTGGACAAACATAAATACATAAATTGTGTGCCAGCACAGGTATTATTATTTTTTAAAGCTGTTAACAGCATGAAGTATTGCTTAATTGTCTACATTCCTTGGCTGGACTAGGTGATATCACTCAAACCCTAACCTGTCCCTTCATAAAGGTCAAAGAGGATGCAGTATTGTGTACACGTAATGAAAATCATTTTTCCTTTTAATACTTCCCACCATAACCTACTTTCCTGCTAGGTGACACTAAAAAAGGGATAGGTACCTTAAAAATAATAATTTAATGGTATTCAAACAGCTTACTATGTTCGATGTATTGAATTGAGTTTTACACTACAATAACAAGAACATAGTTTTATTTATGGAATATCTGAGTACAAATGAAGATAGAAAAGCAAACTGTAGCATCTCACCTATTTTTAAAATCAAGTTAATTTTCAAATGACAAAAACAAGTAGCACCAAATCAGGTTTTTTTCCGTCAGAAAAGAAGGGGGGGGCTTCTGAGGTTTTGGTTAATTCACTGAATGGTGGTTGAGGAGACAATGTTTGACATTGATCAAAATTAGAATATCTTACTATGTTAATTACTTATATTTTCTTAGTAATATTCTGTTCTAGGAAGGTCCTTGATGTTCTGCTGCCTTTACTTCAGCTCAGAACAAAGCTAGTTTTGAGATGCTGGGTAGTTCGCACAGGAAGAAGGCTATGATTTTTCAGCCACTTCTGAAAATTGCATTTGGGGAATGCAGTACTGTTCAGATTTTTGTGGGCTTCTCTATTCAAGTTTCACAGGCAGAATCTTTTTACAGAGTAGCGACACATTATGTGATTACATCAATATGTATAATTAAGTGGTTACAGTATAGGCATATTACTACTTTCTAGTGTCAGCAGCAGAAGCCTTTTGCCAGGAATTGAAAGTGCTCTGCTTCAAGCAATTAGGAAAAAGTACCGCACGTACTCCATATCCAAAATGTACACATGCTCCAATCAGGTTATTTGAGAGGTATCAGAGTTGCAAGATAACCTGTGGTTTCCCAGCAGCCCATCTAATATCCAAAATAATATGCTTAGGCAATCAGCACATGAAAGTTTGTGTTCATTTTGCCAGATAGCTATGGCATGAATATGCATCACATAGGAGGCCTAAGCAGAAGAAAAGCAGGCGGCTTCTTGCTTTCTAAGAAGACACCAAGTGTCTAGTGAGACATGGCAGTTCTTGAGCATGGTGTCCCCTATTTATAGGCTGCATGACCTGTTTCTAGCTATTGCTCCTACTGCTGTGAACCTGTGGCTCTTCCTTTGTTGTCGTAGTTGGCACTGCTGTCAGCGGGATCTCTGAAATGTATTTACTACTCTTGTGCTACAGTTCTTGCCATTAAGCCAGAATGTGGCCAGGTGCAGGAGGCAGAGTAGCAAGTATGAACGGAAGCTGGGAGGTGAAAAGGGAGGGAAATGGAAAAAAAGGACATTTCTTCCTGCAACAGAGGACAGGGAAAAACCTAGTTAGCTACAGAGAATCATACAATCATAGAATAGTTAGGGTTGGAAAGGACCTTCAGATCATCTGCTTCCAAACCCCCTGCCATGAGCAGGGACACCTCCCACTAAACCATGCCATCCAAGGCTATGTCCAACCCTACCTTGAACGCCGCCAGGGATGAAGCATTCACAACTTCCCTGGGCAACCCGTTCCAGGGCCTCACCACCCTTACAGGAAAGAATTTCTTCCGCAGATCTAGTCTAAACTTCCCCTGTTTAACTTTAAACCCGCTACCCTTCTCCCCTCGCTACAGTCCCTCATGAAGAGTCCCTCCCCAGCATCCCTATAGGCCCCTTCAGGTATTGGAAGGCTGCTTGAGGTCTCCACGCAGCCTTCTCTTCTCCAGGCTGAACAGCCCCAATTTTCTTAGCCTATCTTCATATGGGAGGTGCTCCAGTCCCCTGATCATCCTCGTGGCCCTCCTCTGCACTTGTTCTAACACTTCCATGTCCTTTTTATGTTGAGGACACCAGAACTGCACGCAATACCCCAAGTGAGGTCTCACGAGAGCAAAGGGGCAGGAGCACCTCCCTCGACCTGCTGGTCACACTCCTTTTGATGCAGCCCAGGATACGGTTGGCTTTCTGGGCTGCAAGCGCACACTGCCGGCTCATGTTCATTTTTTCATCAACCCACACCCCCAAGTCCTTCTGCGCAGCACTGCTCTGAATCTCTTCCCCGCCCAACCTGTAGCTGTGCCTGGCATTGCTCCGACCCAGGTGGAGGACCTTGCACTTAGCATGGTTAAACTTCATTAGGTTGGCATCAGCCCACCTCACAAGCGAGTCAAGGTCCCTCTGGATGGCATTCCTTCCCTCCAACTTATCAACCGAACCACACAGCTTGGTGTCATCGGCAAACTTGCTGAGGGCGCACTCAATCCCACTGTCCATGTCACCCACAAAGATGTTGAACAAGACCGGCCCCAACACCAATCCCTGGGGGACACCATTCGTTACTGGTCTGCAGCTGGACATTGAGCCACTGAGCACTACTCTTTGCGTGCGGCCATCCAGCCAGTTCTTTATCCACCGAGTGGTCCACCTATCAAATTGATGTCTCTCCAACTTAGAGACAAGGATGTCATGGGAGACAGTGTCAAAGGCTTTACACAAGTCCAGGTAGATGACATCAACTGCTCTGCCCCTGTCCAGCAGTTCCGTGGCCCCTTCATGGAAGGTCACCAGATTGGTCAGGCAGGATTTCCCCTTAGTGAAGCCATGCTGGCTGTCCCCAAGCACCTTGTTGGTTTTCATGTGCCTTAGCATGCCTTCCAGGAGAATCCGCTCCAAGATTTTGCCAGGCACAGAGGTGAGACTGACTGGTCTGTAATTCCCTGGCTCATCCATTTTCCCCTTCTTAAAAATGGGGGTTATATTTCCCTTTTTCCAGTCATCGGGAACTTCACCTGACTGCCAGGATTTTTCAAATATGATGAACAGTGGCTTAGCAACTTCATTTGCCAGCTCCTTCAGGACCCGCAGATGGATTTCATCCGGTCCCATTGACTTGTATACATTCAGGTTCCTAAGGTGGTCCCGAACAAGATCCTCCCCCACAGTGGGCCCAGGGTCCCCACCCCCACCATCCCCACGTCTGCCTTCCAAGACTTGGGTGGTGTGGTGAGAGCATTTGCCGGTAAAGACTGAGGCAAAGAAGTCATTAAGAACCTCAGCCTTCTCCAAATCCAGGGTAGCCAGTTCTCCCGATAGCTTCTGGAGAGGGCCCACGGTGTCCCTAACCTGTCTTTTATTGGCAATGTACCTATAAAATCCCTTCCTGTTATCCTTAACATCCCTAACCAAGTTTAATTCTAAGTGGGCCTTAGCTTTCCTAACCTGGTCCCTAGCTTCCCGGACAACATCCCTGTATTCTTCCCAGGCCACCTGACCTTGCTTCCTCCTTTTATAAGTCTCTTTTTTCCTTTGAATTTTGCTCAGCAGCTCCTTATCCATCCAAGGAGGTCTCCTGGCCCTCCTGCTAAACTTCCTTCTAGTTGGGATGCATCGCTCCTGAGCTTGCAGCAGGTGAGCCTTGAATATCAACCAACAGTCTTGGGCCCCCCTGCCCTCTAGGGCTGTATCCCATGGAACCTTACTGAGCAGGTTCCTGAAGAGGCCAAAGTCTGCTCTCTTGAAGTCCAGGGCAGTGATCTTGCTGCATGCTCTTCTCACTGTCCTGAGGATCTCAAATTCAACCATCTCATGATCGCTGCAATCAAGGCTGCCCTGGAGCGTCACATTCCCAACCAGCCCTTCCCTGTTGATGAGGACAAGGTCAAGCCTGGCACCTCTCCTTGTCGGCTCCTCTATTACTTGCAGAAGGAAGTTGTCTTCCACACAATGGAGGGACCTTCTGGATTGCTTGTGCTGGGCCGTACCATCCCTCCAACAGATATCAGGGTGGTTGAAGTGTCCCGTGAGAACAAGGGCCTGCGAGCGTGAGGCTGCTCCTATCTGTCTATAGAGCGCTTCATCCACCAGCTCCCCTTGGCCAGGCGGTCTGTAACAGATCCCCACAATAATGTCTCCCAACGCTGTTCTCCCTTTAACTCTGACCCACAAACTCTCTGTCGACTGCTCACCTGTCCCCAGACAGAGCTCCATACTCTCTAGCCTATCCCTAACATAAATAGCAACTCCCCTTTTCCGTCTGCTGGGCCTGTCTTTCCTAAAGAGCCGGTAACCTTCCATTCCAACACACCAGTCATAGGAGCCATCCCACCATGTTTCTGTGATGCCTATGATATCATACCCCCGTAGACATGCACACATCTCTAATTCCTCTTGGTTGTTCCCCAGACTACGGGCATATCTATAGAGGCATTTGAGGTGAGATCCAATTGAAGCTGGCTCATTGACTGGAGGAGCTGGAATATCCCTACATTGCTCCAAACGTTTACTGTAGGTGCTACCAACCGACTGGGTGTGTTGGGATGGAATGTTGCCCCCCTCCCCCAACACATCTTGTTTAAAGCATCCTGGACCAGTCTGGCAAGCCTCCTACTAAAACCGCTCTTCCCCTTCTTTGTCAGACCAGCTCCACCAGCCCCCAGTAGACCTGGCCTACTAAATTGAGTACCATGTTCCAGGTACTCAAACCCATGACTATAGCACCACCCTTCTAACCATTTATTGACCTGGACAATCCTCCTAGCCTGTTTGAGGTCCTGCCCTGTATCCTGGAGAATTGACGAAAAGACAATCTGAGCTCCAGAGCCCCTAACCACCTCTCCCAGAGCTCTGTAGTCCTTCTTTATGCTCTCCGGGCTACTGCTATCTGTATCAGTAGCACCCACATGGATTACTAGGAGTGGGTAATAGTCAGTGGGACCGACTAGAGCAGGCAGCTTCTCGGCCACATGCCTGATCCGAGCCCCTAGTAGGCAACACACCTCCCTTGAGCCTGGGTCAGGCCGGCAGATGGGCGCCTCTGTGCCTTTCAGATTAGAGTCCCCTACTACTATGGCCCGCCGCTTTTTCCTGGCAGCACCAGTAGCGACCTTCTTTACCAGTGCACTAGCTGGTTGCGCCTGGTGGGAGCCCTGCTGCTCATGAGCCCCCTGCAGCACAGCAAAGCCGTTCTGGGTGGGGACAACAGATGTAGGAGGAAGCCCCTTGCTTTTAATTACCCTCTTCCTCCTTTTTTTGTTGTTTTTTTTTTTTTTTTCTGTTACTGTTTCCCAGCTTCCTGGGTTAGCAGCCTCCTTTCCTGCACGGGCAACAGTAGACACTCGAGGCCCTGGAACAGCCAGGTCCTGGAGGAAGCAGGGCTGCTTCCCCTCAGCTTCCCTGACACCTTTCAGCCTCGTAACAGCTTCCTGCAGTTCAGCCACCTGCTGCAGGAGGACCTCCACCAGGGAGCACAGAGTGCAGCCCTGCCCATTGTGCACCCTCCCCTCAGGACAGCAGTGCAGGCGCTCTCTACACGCCGAGCTCCAGTTCAGCCACCTGCTGCAGGAGGACCTCCACCAGGGAGCACAGAGTGCAGCCCTGCCCATTGTGCACCCTTCCCTCAGGACAGCAGTGCAGGCGCTCTCTACACGCCGAGCTCTGCACTGCAGCCTCCCTTCCCATCGGCTCCGTCTGGTGCCTACACTGGCCACCCCTGGGTCAGCCAGAGCAGAGCTCCCAGACCGACCCTTGCTCGTATGGCGAGTGTTCACCATCCCGCTCACCACCCCCCTTGCCTGCTCGCGCAAACTGCAGCACAAACTGCCTCGAACCCGCCCTGTTCGCCGCTCTCTAGGTCGCTCGCACTCCCTGGGGCAGGTTTTTAACCAGTCAGCTCTGCCTCCGCTCCTCCTGGCACCGCCCCCTCTGAGTCAGCCGCTCGCCTCCGCTGAGCTGCAGGCTCCTGGGCAGGCCTCGTCGAGGACTTGAGGCTCCCTCAGGGCAAGTTGCTGCTCTGAGGTGAAGCTGTAGACACCGCTCCTCCCCCCCCGCCATCAGGCCCTGCAGGCGTCTGCTCTCGAGAGAGTCACCTCAGCAATGGAACTGCCTCAGGAAAAGGGACCAAGAACACATGTTACTGAGCATCCCTGGGACTCAGCCTCTGACCTCTGTTTCTCAGGCTGGATCTCTGATCAAAGATATTGGGGCCTGGAGAAAAGTGGCAACATCATAGCTGGGAAATACAGACTTAATGTGATAACTTGAAGGCACTCTGCTGTAAAAAAAAAAACAAACAAAAACCAGGTTTAGTTTAACTTTCTACCCAGAGTATGATGTGTTGCTGCTTCTGAAGCCTTGCAAATTTAACAGCAGCTGCTGGAAACAGCTTAATTTGATGCTAAAGAGGAATAATAAGTCTTGCCAGTTCCACAGTTAAAAGGCAGCCAATTCCTTCTTTAAGCATGTTTTCGAATGCAACCTAGGTCCATCAGACCTAGCTTGAAAGTCCACCCAGGATGAAAGCATATTTGTTGACTGAGTCGCCAAAGGTAATCAATAATAGAAGTCAGTAGCAGGAAAGAAATAGCATTGTATTATATCGGATAATGACATACAGCTTTAAAAACAAGAAAGTGGACATGAATCAGAATGAATTTCATTATTTTAATCATGGAAATGCCCATTTGGCTAGGAAAATCTTCTTCCTAGGCAGCAAACCATTAGATACTGGAAGGCAGACGTTTTAAGACTCAGTAATGCAAAGTGACTGCTATTAATTAATCAACCAGTTTTATCACTTTTTGATTGAATTAAAACTGCACAAATACTTGCATACCAATACTCAGAAATATCTTCTTTCACCCTGTTTGAACAGTAGGCAGATTAGGAGCACAGTAGGGATTACAGAGGCAGGTCCTCATTTTTGGCAGGGACAGTTTCTGGTATCTCAATCCCTTTCTACCTGCTGCCAGGCCCCAGGTAGAGCTAAATAAAGCTACAAGTGCTGGAGTCATGGTCATTCCTAAGCAGCCCTCACTTCCCTATCAAGAGAGGCAAAACAGCACTTTCCCATCTGTTACAGAGAATAAATAATCCAGCCCTTCTTCCACTCACCTCTGCCTCAGCTGCAGATGCTTAATTTCCTCCAACACACACCTGGGTGGCCCCAGCTACACACAGCACTCCTGGGGCTGCCCAGACACAGCAAGCAGACCTTGATCAAGTATGATCTTGTCTAAGGATCAACTCATATATCAAATGGATGAGTGAGACAGAATCCCAGGCCCTGGCTGTTCAGGGTTTACAGCGGGTTTGGTTTTTACTGCTGTGCTTTTGCTCCAGGAAGGCAGCTGCATTTCTCAAGTACAATCTAAGCAATCAATCTTCTGTTTCATTTCCCCCAGCCTAGCTGAGAAATCTCTCAGAATTGCTTTTCTTGAGTCTCCAACTAACAAGGTGGTAATATATACTTATATATTAACACCCTCCCCCCCCATATATTCTATATATATATTGCATGTATCTCCCACATGGGGAGGTAAAACACAGGTGGCAAGACATTGAATGCAATGTCTTAGTGCAGCTGCTCAGAGAGACCTATCGGGCTCACACAGGTTTATCCATCAGGACTGCAATTCTTCACTCTCTAAGAAATGCCTCTATGTTTCAATTAAATATAAAATAAATAATTTTATTTCTACCTCAGCTTCTGCAGCTGTAAATATCATCTTACTTCATATATCAAACTGGACATATACTGGACTTAAGAGTGAAAAGTGAGAAATACTTAAAAAAAGCCAAAAAACAAGGACACCAGGAATTAAAACACATTGACATACAAATGAAAATAAGTCAATTAGAATGTAGAGCCAGCCAAAAACCCCGTATCAATGCATGCAGGTAGAAATAGGTAAAAATCTGAATTTGTTGAAAAGTAAAAATTGGAGATCTATCAGAAGAAACAAAATCTAAATTTTGAATGTTCTCAATTTTCAATGCTCAAACCCTGTTGCTGTGGACTAAGTTAAGAATTACATGAAAGTTTACATTTGTAGAAGTTTTGATAGCCAATAATATTTACAGGTTATTTGTTGATAAAATTTTAATAAAGTAGGAAAACTCATATATGAGTCTTTCCAGAAAGTTTATACCATAACAGAAACTGATTCATAAGTTTTTTCAGAGCGTGCAAATTTGGCCAACAGTATTTTCTTGTGAGAGAAACAAATTTCAAATAGAAGATGCTGAAGAACAAAATAGAATCAGGGAGACACCTCTATGTAATGGCAGAATGAGATTATTTAGTTCACGGAGGATGAAGTCAGAGGCACATACAACAATTTAGAAGAAGTAAATTGTCAGCTCTGATTTATTCTTCCAAAGAGCATGAGAGCAGGTGGATACTGAAAGCAACCATATTTCAGAAAGGCCCTTAGTCTATAACTACTTTGTGGAATCCATCACTAAAACAGCTCACTGAGGTCTTGATCTTCGCCACTTAAGTGGTTAATAAGCCTAGCCAGAAGCTGTATGGAGTATAAGTGTATTCTTATTAAGATGTAAATTTCAGTGCAACTACATGCTTTTTACTTTTCATAGGTTGTTGCCAAAGAGAGTACAGGATTTCCTGCAAGAAGGGAAATAAAGGTGCTCTGAACTTCAATGAAAATGCCTTTTTTTTTCCTTTCATATATTTTGTTTGTGTGAGATCTAAATAAAATTACCTTCTGACCTGAAGGAAAACATTTCACATGTCTTTTCAGCCATTTTTAATAAAGCAATGCAATTAAATGAAAGGGGAGAGTCAGGCATTCTTCCTGCGAAACCATGGAGAGGAGAAAACACTGATGGTAGCATTTTTTGCTGAACAAGTTATTCTGGCAGCCATATAAGGAGATAAGAGTGGAGAAGGTCCTGCTGGTTAAAACCCATTTGGTAATTCTGCCTGTCTGCCTGTGCAAGATGGTGCGGCTCCTGCCGCCCACAAGGAGCTATGCTGCCTTTGCAGGGGGTTTCTAATTAGGAGCTACCAGTCTCTTCCACTTCCTTTAAATCTGTTGCTTCTGGACCTGCATGCAACTCCCATATCCAAGTCCCAGTTAATTTTACCATCACAGCCCAATGTGTTCTCTTAGAGCCAAATGGCAGCTTTAGTTTAGAGTCATAGTGAGAGAAAAAAGACCAGGCCAATGGAGTTGATGAGCAGCAAATGCATGCCCACGGACAGTGGGGATAGGCAGAGTTACTGCTTTCCCCTCCCTCCCTGTATTTGGGTATAGGGCAAATGGTGTTCTCTTGGACCACAGAACAGGGTTTGTGAACAGCCAACATCAGTAGGAGAAGGTGAACAACCTTAGTGAACTGGAGAGGCAAAATAAGCCTGCAAGGTTTTCCAGTTTGTTTAGTGTAAATTTAAGCTAAGAGCCCAAGACTTGTGGTGTCTAGTTTTTCAGTTTCATGAGATAGGCAGTCCTGTCCAGCTTTATCTTTCTTTTCTGGATGCATTTGAAGGGACAGTGAACATATCCAGAATGTCATCAGCAGTCACACCTAGCAACTATTTGGCTGGCAGAAGGCAACTGATCATCTGTAACCCAGGTCTATCCTCTCAGTGCCACACATGTGCCAGATGCAGCAGTGCTGTGGTGGTGAGGAAGAGTCCTCAGTGGGGTGCTGCAGGAGGTTTTGGAAACCATGTTCTCCTTCTTACCAGCCATTAGGCAGGACTGCATGCTTTTTCTGATCTCTGAATGCCAAGCAAATGCTTGTTCTCTTAGAACAGAAGTAATCCTGGAGGGAAAGAAGTGTGTGGCCACAATGGGAATAGTGATGGAGGAAAGCCCGGCACTGCCCCAAAATGAAGACCAGGGGCAATACAGAGGAGAGAAGAGCCCCATCTTGGCATCCAGCACCTAGGACATAGCGGGCACTTGGCTCTGGGCTTTCTTCTCTTGGAGGTACAACCAAAGAAGGGGGGTAGTGAGGAGAGACAGTTGGGGGTCCTGGTGAAACAACAGCAGCCAGGTATCTGTGAGCATGCCAATGTGGGAGCACAGTGGCTGTGAGCACAGCACTTAGCAAAAAGCTGAAATCAAAGGAAAAAGTCCACACAAACAAACAAGCAGAATACCTAGTTATAGTTTTCTAATATAAAAGCAGTAGTAAGGGTCAGGTCACCCAGAGCTTGTAGAGCCACTGCACAGCCCTTCAGTGGCAAGCAATGCCGTTTTCCTGGGTTGGTGCTCCCTGTATTCTTGTTTTAACACCAGATGGGAAGGGCAGTGTAGAAGAGTCCGTCTTCTCATCTCTTTCACTTAATCACCCTCCTCCCTCTGTGGCTGCTGCTGAGAATTGCAAGAGTTAACAGAGGGGAATTAAAATGAAAGGAGGGGGACTGGCATAGCACAGAAATCAAAAGCAACTTGTAACACCAAATGACTGTTTGCAAGGTCCAGCCATACTAACAATAGCCTTCCTTCAAGTGCACCTTATAGCAGGGAGAAAAGAGGTACCTGTGGTCCCCAGCGAAGGCAGGCAAAGAGCGGTGGGAGATGAGGATAGTGGAAAAGGAGAGAGAAGCAGGGAGGCAGGCGGAGGGAGGGAGAGTGAAGGGAGGCGAAGGGGAGAGAGTACAAATCCAAATGTCGATTTGTAGACAGTGAGGAGAGCCTGCTGGCTGACAGGCTGATTTATTGGATTCTTCCAGTTAATCACTGCCGGCCTGTGGCCAAACGGATCTCCAGCAAAGCTGAAAGGCAGCCGAGGGAAACAGGCTTATAAGCATAAAGCCGCATAATGGTGTTCAATGAAGTGTGAGACTTTTAGTTCAGTCTCAGTGAGCCGGCCACATCGCCGGAATGTCAAAGAGGGATTGTGGGTGGAAAAATTATGGATTTAAACTGCTAGCTGTAAATGAGGTCAATATGTCTGGTTCATAAACAGTCCGAGACTATTCCAAGAATGCAGTGAGGGGGAAAATTAGCGTGAAGCCAACACTGTAGACAAACCTCATTGAGATATAATTGAGGCTATAAATACAAGTGAAAAGCTTACTGAGTGCAATAAAATACAGACATGGTTTTTTATCTCTCTCCCCCCCCCCCCCATATTTCCTTCTTTCAATCTATGCATTTGTTAAGTGTTGTGCATCTATAATATTCCACCCCCTCCTCCCTCTTCTTTTCCCTCTGACACCCAGTGTTGAAATTAATTGAGTGTTCTTGATCTCCCATTCCATTTTATTCAGGCAAGATTGCAAAAAATCAAAAGAGCACATCTAAAGCATTTTCTTCCCTTTTGCTTTTTTATTTGAATCAGGTTGAAATGTGTAAAAAAAAAAAAAAAGGCATTGCGACTTTTTTATATCTTAAAAAAATGCAGCAAAATGTCTTTTTAAACTAATACATCTGCTAGATCATTTGAATCTCAATTTAATGAGGTGACATCAAAGACAAGTATCGGGTCCTATGGAGAGTCTCTTTCACAAGATATCTGGTCTTTGCTCATAAAACATTGACTTCAAATTAATGTGATGTTTCAGATATTTTTTTTCCTGTGGATCTTTTATTACTGTATGGGAGGGGAGTGGAAGCAACACCAAAGGGCGGGAGGACAGACACTGAGCAATATGCCTTACCCAGTTTAAAAAACTGATACAGTAATAAATTGAAGTCTAATGGCTATGGTCAGACTGTTTTTTCCCCTAAGCCAATTGATTTAAATGGCAGTAATTTGGCTAGCAAGGCTAGTCCTGTTTAAATTAAACCCATTAATATAATAACACCAGTCTTGAATGAAATCCATCTGTAACAGAGCCTACACCAGTCAGTGGTTTAATAACTGTCAAGGGATGTCCTGAAAACACCCACATCCATACAAACAGGAGGAAGATTGAAACCAGGATCCAGAAAACCTCCTGTTTCACTAGTGAAAAGGAAGAAGGAGAAACATTGTCAAAGAAAGGTAGAAAATAACATTTTTTTTTTTTCTTAGCAGGACACATGTAAGAAGGAGAAGTCTGTTATAAACAGGGAGGGAAAAGTCACAAACCTTTATTCTTCCTCTAGAAATACAATATGCATCTTCTTTCTCTTGTCTTTATACATACATTTTCACAAACTCCTGACACCCCAAGCACCTTTTCCTCACCTTTCCTTGACTTAAATTTGTTGGCCTGATTATATGTACACATGTTGACTGACATAAAAAGTCTGTTTCAGAAAACATTATATGGAACATCGGGACCAGAAACACCATTGAAATGTATCTGAAGATTAACATCCAATATTGAAAGCTTATTCTTGGCAGCCTTCAAAATGTGGTTAGGATTGATCTTTTAACTTCCTCTTCCACTGTTCTAGATCCTGTTGCACCAGGCCGCTATATATTGTGAGATAATTTCTTTCCCAGCTTGAAGACTATGCAGGATTTTCCTTGGACCTATTTAAAATCAAGCCTTGACTATGGGAGCTTGAGAATGCAAGTCTTCCATTTTGAAGAAAGCACCTTTGAGCTTCAGTCTCACCTTTGTGTGATCAACTGCACTTTCAAAGTTTTTGATCTCTTGAAAATAAACTAATAGTTTCCCTCTTTACTTGGAAATTCCACTCTATAAACATACCAAGTTAATTTTACATTTTGCTTGTTTGTGTACCAGCTACTTACGTATGGCTGGTTTATGTAATGATTCATCATGTTGGACATGAGTCAGTTCCAGGTGAAGTTTTTTGCTCCTCTGGAGAGCAGATCAGTGCTGAAATTTACATGTAATAAATACTATATTTTTGTCTGAATTTAGTTTTGCACTTTGCAGTAGAGAGAATGAATGGTGTTCTGGGTTACATACCATCAGATGTATTCCGTATCCTTTTGTGTATACAGCTGACAAATTCAGATATTAGAATGTACTTTGGGTTTTAATAATCCCCTGCTGCTGCTTGTTTGTACAGACAGCAAAAGAAGAAAAGACTGTTTCACTACTGTCTCTGCAAAAAATCCTCCAGCAATCCTGACCCATAACCAAATCCTCCTCTGAACTAAAAAAAAAAAAAAACAACCCAAAAAATAGCACATCTTCATCTTTTTTAATGAACTTTCAATCAAACCAATGAAGAGAAGGAAATTATTAAGCAACACGCAGGAATATCAAACTCATTTGACCCCATTCCTCTCCTTGACTTTCTCAAAGCTGAGACCAGACAGTCTAGCTATATTGTTTAGAAGAATCTTTTGTAAGCAAACATACAGTAATTTTCCCTTGATTGAAAAAGTCATCTTTTGTTTGTCATTTTTGTGAAATCATAAGTCCTAAATCTGCACTACTCTTCTTGTCATAAACAAAGCAGTCAACACAACATCTCCACATTCTGTCAAATCCTACAAGACATCAGTGAATGCTAATCAAAATTCTCTAGTGAGCCTATTCACATGTCTTTGGGCACACTTACTACCTACTGTCACATTGTCTATCACAAGCTTCCCAAACACAAGACATCACAAGATGCCCCAGCTTTACACCACTGAAATAAGTTGTCATTAAAAGCTGGGATACCTCTCCTGTTTTCATGTGCAAGTGGTAAAGAATTTGCTAAGAATATTCACTCCCTTAGTTTTTGATACTGCAATCTTCCTTAGCTGATGGATGTTTTTATAGTTTGCAGCTTCCTATGAAAAGCTTGAGACTCAAATCTTAGATGAAAAACCAGGGCTTGTTAGGTGCATGTGGGGTACTGATGCATTTACAGAAAACTGTACTGCAGTGTATGGATACCATAACAGAATCCTGAATACTATCCATCAGGTATCTGATGTAAAGTGTCCTGAATGGGCTTAATATATTGTAATGAAATTGAAAAACAAGCACAGCAACTCACCTCAAGAATTCAGTTGTAATTCCCACAGACTCTTTGAAGTGAATGTAGTGCACATGAGATGCACTGGATTGACAGGGAACGAGTACCTTGCAGAGAACAAATTTCTTTCTATTCAAACAGTTTGGTTTTGGTATTAGAAAATCTCCTGTCATGCGGTGTTTTAATTCACACGAAAATACCAAATGAGGAAATGATGAATTCTTTCAAATGCTAGCCAGGATTCTATTTATCAAAAAAATGTAGAGAGAGAGAGAGAGGGAAAAAAAAAAGAGAGAGATTCACGATGCTATTGTCATTTTACTTTCAATGTATCATTGATTGTGTCATAAAATGAAGTAATATAAATGATAATAACGTGTTGTTATGACTCTATATGTCATTTGTATTATCTGACATTCCGAGTTTTTCAGTTCAAGTGTTTAGAACAGAAAGTGTTGTCTTTGTTCATGTGTTGGTAAGTACCTCCTGGCTGAGTTCCCTGTAAAAAACACATCTTTTGGCATATCTTCAAAAAAAATAATTCATTAATTTACTAGAAATGGTGCCCTCAAACATATATAATTGCAGTTATATAGCCACATATTAAGACCTATTCATGAACATACTGTATAGGTTCCTGTGTATCTGGGTCCAGAGATGAGCCCAGTACCATGCACAATAATATATTCTGCTTTGTATGTATTCATAAATATAGGGTTTCTGATGTCAGGAAGGACAACATATTTCATTTTCATGAGTTGAGAATGACTACATAACTCACAGGTGGCAGAGCAAAGCCAAGCCACTAACGGATTATGTACAGTCATCTCTGCTGGATGAAAGAAAATTCCATTATAGTGACCACCATCACGTATTATATTTATACCATGTCAGAGACCTATGTTTACAGGGTAACTAAACTTTTTCTTACCCTTTGTTGAAGAAATTAATTCCATTGAAAAAATAAAAATGCATATTTCTGATTTTATTTTCCACTGACAGGGTCTAAATATGTATTTCATGCAAGGAAACGCACACATACACACACATTAATAATGTGGTGTTTTTCCTAGTCCGTTTCTGAGAGCTAGTGGAATGAGTTCATCTGTGACCTGGATATGATGGAATTTTTGCTCCTTAGATTTATACATCTGGGGCTTAACATCTTTTCATTCTCTGAATGTGATTCTGGACTTGCTCTGGTGTAAGAATAACTCAACTCCCTGAAAAACAGCATATGCAATCAGTTCAGAGTGAAACAGAATTAGGCCTTTGTCCATTTAGCTGGAAAGGTATAGTTCCCACTTTTCATACTTAAAGAACACCAAAAGTAACAGGAATAATTAAGCCAAATCTGAGCCAGGTACATCAGCTGGAAATAAGTCTGTGTGTTTTTGCTGATAACAAATGGTCATGAATACAGTAGAATCAAAATAGGTGAGAAAAAGCCGTCTCTATGCAATGCTGTTGAATAGCAGTATACAATAAGTTGCATATAGAGATACAGGAAAAAATTGTAAAGTTCTGTTCTCTGTGTTTTCTTGCTGTTCTTTCAGATTAACTGTTCTTCTACCCACATCAGCAATAAAACAGAAGCTGCTTTCCATTTTTTAAAACCTATATGCCTATTTGGTCTTACTGTGACAACTCAGATTTTCCTCATTTAAACAGAATGCTTAATTTCCTTTTGAAGCAAATAAGCATTCCAAGAATTGCCATAAAGTGTCATTAGCTTGGCTAAGTAGATTTTGGAGGATGTAGGTAGAATCTCAACCAAGCTTTTGTGCCAATTTTTACATTTGAAAAGGAACCTAATGACAAATAATCAGCTGGGACAGAAGACCTAGTGCAGTACTTCAAAGAAGCCAAGCTGCAGTTTTGACCATATGCTTTATTTGTTTGATTTGATTTTATATTTTATATTTATTTTATTTTATTTTAATTTTTAAATACAAACAGAAAAATAAAGGAGCTAGCTCTCTGAAACATTTCTTTCCATGCTGTCTTAATTTATCTTTTTTTCAAAGTTAAAGGATCCTATTAAATTTAGCTATAATGCATGATAGTGCACTTACATAATACACTTATAGCTATAATGAACTTATAGCCAAAAAGTGCATTAACAGCCTGAAAAGACACGCAACTGGACAGTATTATATAGTAGAATGCATATCCAGGATTTCTAAATCTTACCAGGAAAGGGTATCTCACAGTAACCAACATGCCATCACTGGCCCTCTCAAATCAAACAATTGCTTTGATGAAACAACTTTTAAATTGCTGTCTGCTTGTACTGGATGGATGCTCTCCAGCTTGCTGAAACACTGGCTTGACAACTCTTTCAGTTAGCCATCTGATTTCTTCTCTGCTCATATGATAAGGTGCTCACAACTATACTGACCTTAGTGGGTTGCTCAGTGTTTACATCAGCATAAAATATAAAATATAAAAGCATGTTCAGCTCTACAGAAAAATTTTGGACAATATGAAGACAACCTTTTTAGCTTGCATATAGCAGAATATGACTGCATACAACCTGGGTACTAATTGGCTCACCAGCATGGGAAGACAAAGAATGCCACTGTGATTTTTTTTTTTTTCACGGAAGGGTCAATATATGTAATCTCATATCTTAATGAGGTAAAAAAAACATAAATTCTCCACAGAATTATGTATGAAATATTATCTTCTGCACAGCTCGGGTTTCATAAACTGCAAAACAAATACTCTAGGAGTTGATATCACACTTTATAGCAGGGAATTCTGAGGAAATGTTGAAGTAATGTTGCAACTGCAGAAGTTCTTGTGGCAGCATTTGCCTCGATCCTGCAGAGGTTCAGTGACATGAACAGGTGAGTTCTCTACCTTCTTGTCTAACAGAGGCAGAAAGTAACCTTCGACATTCCAGAATATGTAGAAAAATATCTCTCCTTTATCCTTCTCCTTCTTGACCTTCCTTTTTGCCTTTCTTTCTTTCCTTCCTTTTTTTTTTTTGAGAAACTCTTTGGTTTGCTGAAATAGACTGGTTTAATAAAACTGGTTTTCTTTCTTCTACTAAAAGTTTACCTGCGAGAGCCCCGAACATAATAAAATCAGATTATGAAGGTAATCATATTTACTTGTAATAAATCAAATCTTGAAGACATCAGTTAAGTCTCCCTTACTGCACTGGGACAATATCGTACATGCATACATCAGTACCTGAGGTGTCAGAAATATATTTCATAAGTTCAGAAAAATTGCATACACACTCGCAGCACCATTATAAGCAGTGAATTTGTAATGTGAACATTATGATGTATAAAGTGGTTTTGTTCTTACATTTAATAAGCACCACATGTCAAGCCCACAAATGTAATGGAATTTGCTGGTGATTTCTAACCATTAGATGTAGGTTATTGTTTTCAGGAAGAGAACTTTGCAGTACTTTATCAACAGTATCCAATTTTAAGAAGCCGTCTTCTTTCTCTTCTCTGAATGCAGTGGACTCTTTAGATTAGTGAAATAAAATAAAACCGCAGCCAGTAAGATACTCAGTTAGGTGGAGCTGAAGTAAGCACAAGACAATTCCAGTTGCTGGGAAAATGTTTCCTTTGAACTACCCCTACAGAAAATATGTGTTTATATTCTAATTCTGGTACAGGTTAGGATATTGGAGAATTTTAAAAAATCTTTAGATACCCATAAAGCTTGGGATGCGCAGAGAGCTTTTTCTTGCAGGATTCTTTAGGTCTTGCTTAAGGTACAGGATAAAACTCATGCACACATGCAGAAGTATTTTCAGTTGTTTTCTCACCCAGTAAAGTCCATTGAGGCATCGCAGATATTTTCAGCCAGAATAATAGAAAAGCAGACACTCTTCTCTTGTGGCTTTTTTGTTTGTGGTTTTTTTGTTTGTGTTTTTTTTTTTTTTTTTTTTTGTTATTTTTTGAAGTTGATAAAATGAGAAGACTTAGACTTGCACTTAGCCTGTGAGCCATGAAGCCCCCAGGGCTGGAACACCTGCAAGGCTCCAGCAGCCTGGTGACAGCACAGAGGATTTCAGAAACTCCAGGGTTGCAACAGAGGAAGTGAGCCGAATGCCAGAATGGAATGGGAGTTTCAAACACATCCCAAGAGACAGCTGGTCCAGCAACTTGGTTTGACATTTTCCATCAGTAAAAGATTTGTATGGAAGACCTACAGAAGTGATGTTTGTGAAGCTTTATGTTTTCTCTACAGATTTGTCTTTCCTGAGCTCAGGAATTTTGGCTAGCTCAGGTAGGTGTGCTGCTGGAAATGGCCAAGTCCATGGAATGAAGAAAAGGACTGCGTGTCTATACTGATAGGAATTTTACGTTTCCACGTGTTACTGTTCACACATTCATTAAAGTTTACATGTTGGCTTTTAGCATACATACACAAGAGTCCAGATTCGAAATTCAGCTCACTCACAATTTGAATTTCTCTCTGAAAATTTATATTAAATGTTATTTCTTTGGATTGTGATAATCTCTGTGCTTGCCTGTTGCCTTGCAGTGAGGGTCACCAAACACAGTAGGTAAGCATCTGCCTTCAAAAGGGAAGCCTTTTGAAATTCTATCACTAAATATTAGAAAGAGAATATAGAAACCGTGTTATGCATATGTGAGGCAATAAAATCTTATAATTCCCATATGGCAAGAACTGCAGCCACACTGCCCAAGTTGCAGAAGGCAAGGGCTGGGACTGGCAGAATTAAGAACCTCCCATTGTAAAAGATCAGGTTTGAGACCAACTACAGAACCTGAAAGTGCACAAGTCTGTGGGACCTGATGAGATACATCTGTGGATCCTGACTGAGGGAACTGGTGGATGTAGTTGCCAAACTCCTAGCCATCATATTTGGGAAGTCATGGCAGTCCAGTGAAGTTCCTGCTGACTGGAAAAGGGGACTATAACTCCCATTTTTATAAAGGGAAACAAGGAAGACCTGTGGAACTGCAGACCATTGAGTCTCACCTTACTGCCTGGCAAGATCATGGAACAGATCCTGCTGGAAACTATTCTAAAGCACATGGACAGCAAAGGCATGATTGGTGACAGCCAACATGGCTGCACTAAAGGTAAATCATGCCTGACAAATTTGGTGGCATCTAATGATGGGGCCATGGTGTTGCCGGACCAGAGAAGAGAGATTGATGCCACCCAGCTGGACTTTGCAAGATTTTTGACACTGTCCTGCATGACATTCTAGTTCCTAAATTGGAGAAATGTGGGTTTGACAGATGGAAAACTTGATGGGCAACGAATTGGTTATATGGTTGCACTCACAGAGTTGCACTCAGTGGTCCAGTATCCAAGTGGAGACCAGTGATGCGTGCTGTTCCTCAGCTGACTGGTGTTATTCAATGTCTTTGTTAGTGACATGGACAGTGGGAAGGAGTGCAGCCACAGCAAGGACCTTGACACACTTGTGAGGTGGGCCTGTGCAAACCTCATGAAGTCCAACAAGGCCAAGTACAATGTCCTGCACCTGTGTCGGGGCAAGAAGCACAGGTAGAGAAGGGCAGAGAATGAACTGAGAAGGACTTGTGGGTGTTTATCAATGAGAAGCTCTACATGAACTAGCAGGGTGCTCTTACAGCCCAGAAAACCAACTTTATATTGGGCTGCAACAAAAAGAACATGTCCAGCAAATTGAAGGAAGTGATCCTACCCCTCTACTCCACTCTCTTGAGGCCCCACCTGCAGTACTGTGTTCAGCTCTGGGGTCCCTAACACAAGAGGGATGTGGACCTGCTTTAGTGCGTCCAGAGGAGGACCACAAAGATACTCAGAGGGCTGGAGCACCTCTTCCATGGAGACAGGCTGAGAGAGTTGGGCTTGTCCAGCTTGAAGAAGAGAAGGCTCCAGGGAAGTCTTAGAGAAGCCTTCCAGTACCTAAAGGGGCTGACAGGAAATCTGAAGAGGGACTATTTACAAGGGCTTGTAGTGACAAGACAAGAGGGAATGGCTTTGAACTCAGAGAGGGTAGATTTAGATTGGACATCAGGAAAAAATCCCTTGCTATGAGGTGAGACATTGAAACAGGGTGCCCAGGGCTGTAGATGCATTTCTTCTCACATTACTCAACTGCAGGCAGTGGAGGATCAAACCATCTGAGCAGCAACAAAGTCTAGCAACACTGCCTCTTTGACAACATCCACAATATCTCATCTTGCTCTCACCACAGTTTTTTCACTTACCTTTTTCTTCATAATGGCTCTGCCACCCACAGTCCAGCTGAAACAGTCTGGTACGTTAAATCCGGATATTTCTTTGTTCTAGCTGAAGTTTGTCTAGGCTGCAGTTGGAAAGCATGCCTGTAGTTAATGCAGAGGTAAAGTAACTATGGCTAGTTTAAAATGACTAATTTGTATGGCAGTAGTAGCAGTAAGATATGCTCCCAGCAGAGGCTGCCCTACCTTGCCTGGAAACCAGACTGCCACTTCAGGAAGCTAATGCACAGCCAAGACATCTACATTGAGTACAGACAATTCAAGTTAGGACTTTATATAAAACTTTTATAGTCATTCTGCGGAATGCACTGCAGACTCATTTAAGATCAGCTCCTTTTTTGGGCAAACTTGTCATAGAATTGACTGGAATAGAGGCAGAATGATTGCATGTAAAGAAGGGTAGTGATTAAAGAGCATGATGGCTGAAGAGTACAACACTAATTTCAAGAATGTTTGATACCTCAGGCCCAAAATTAATTGTCAGTGCAATTTGGTGTCCAGAAAGGTACTATTCCACAGGAAAATGATGAAGCCACATAAAATAAATATTCCTTGAAATGACTTTGTTCTCTTGGTTATGGATAATACAATACTACTAGTACATTTAGAGGAAAAGCGATTATCTGCTTGCTGTGCATTTCAGTACTGTCCATTAGAAATACTTTACTGGGGACAATTTAAATTACATTATTTGAATATCAAGCTGAAGGACATCTTGAATATTGAATTGTGGAAAAACAGCAAGGTAAATGGTTTTCATAATGTACCTAAAAAAAACAATCTCTGTGGACTCTAATCCTGGTGACATTAGCCATTAGGGTTTACTAAGACAAGAGGAGATGGTGGGCAGCTGGACCCTTGATTTTTGCTGGTTTTATAATGGGAATAAAGACAGCAGAGAGTGCTATTTTTGTTCCTTGGAAGGGCTGTTTTACATTCTCTTAATAAGACCATTCATACTGCTGTAAACTTTATTCAGCATTGTTACTTATTGTCAAGTAAGTTTGCTCTGTAGTGTTTCTGTGTTTTCCAGCAGAGCTCATAAGATCAAATTTAATCAGTAGAGGTTCATATTGCCAATGACTTCTCATTTTGTTTTTGTTTCATTTCTCCATATGAAATTGCCTGAGGGTATTTACAGCTCTGTTCTCTAACAATATCTTTTTTTTTTCTAGTAACATTAAAGCAATCCATTATTTAAAAGAATTGGTAAACTTTATTCCTAGAAAGACACCCTCTCTACACCTCATTTGCTCTGGTTTAAGCTAGGCCCAGAATTCACAGGCATGTCTTTAAGCTAGCGCTTCTCAGTCTATGTTCCTTCTGAGCTGCGCAGCTGTTTTTTCCAGCCACCATTCCCTCTCCAGTGCCCTTTCAGTTGCCCCAGCACAATGTTTGCACAGTGTGATACAAGAGAAAAAAACAGTGTTTCAGGTGACCCTGAGAAGTGTCTGGTTTCTGTCTGATCATTGCCCCAGTTAGAAACACCATTCTGGTAGGAAACATATCTGCACAAATGAGGCAGGGGGGAAAGAAGGAGGCTACCCAAATTGTACTTGTCACTGACAGGAGTGCTTAGGAAGCCTATCATCAAAAAGAACATTGCTGTCTGAAACAGGAAAACGTGAAAAAGCAACATGCCACCATGGTACCCACTGGTCACTGTTTATCTCTGGATAGAATCCAAGCAGAAACAAAACACATGAAAACATTCCAGCTTCTGTTCTGAAACACACGGTAGATGACACCCCTAGCACTTTAAAAAGAAAAAAAGAAGGAACAATAAATAAAAGAGAAAAGCCCTAGATGGTTTTTTAGGTCTCAAAGTGGACCTGTAAGTCCAGAGAAGGGCCACAAGGTTGATCAGAGGGCACCTCTCCTATAAAGACAGGTTGAGAGAGTTGGGCTTTTTTAGCCTGGAGGAGATTCCAGGGAAACATTATAGAATCCTTCCAGTGCCTAAAGGGGGGCTACAAGAAACCTGGACAGGGACTTTATATAAGGACATGCACCTCTCCTATAAAGACAGGTTGAGAGAGTTGGTCTTTCTCAGCCTGGAGAAGATTCCAGGGAAACATTATAGAATCTTTCCAGGGCCCAAAGAGGTGCTACAAGAAACCTGCAGAGGGACTTTATAAAAGGGCATGAAGTGGCAGGACAAGGGGGAATGGCTTTAAACTGAAAGAAGGTAGATTTAGACTAGATAGCAGGAAGTAATTCTTCACTCTGAGGGTGATGAGGCACTGGCACAGGTCACCCAGAGAGGCTGGGGGTGCCCCTTCCCTAGAAATCTTCAAGGCTGGTTTGGAAGGGGCTTTAAGCTACCTAGTCTAATGGAAGGTGCCCCTGTCCATGGCAGAGGGATTGGAAATGGATGATCTGTAAGGCCCCTTCCAACCCAAACTCTTCTATGATTCTGTCAGTCTAGTTCCCCTGATTTATAGCCACTGATAAACTTCACAGCAGTCTGTGAAGAATTGTATTGCTAGAAATGCATACAACATTTCAGGAAAAATTTTGGGGTTTTGGTAAAAGTTCAGATTTTGAAAGACAAATATTCCACTAAGATACTTTTAAAAATAAACCACATTACTACTTTAAAATCTAGCTTTATTTTTTCTTTATTAAGAGAAATATTTTCAATACAAAATATTTTCAATATTAAAAAAACCCAATCCATAAGCTGTTATTTAAGTTTATTTTTTCAACATTTCCTTTACTATTATAGGTTATATTTAAAGCTTTGAAATCTAAGTGAAACACCGAAAGCATCCTTTTAAGATCATCTTGGTCTACATTTTTTGGTGTATAACTTGTTGAAACTCTGACCTACTTAGTTCATTTTCTTAAAAGAATACCAAAGCTGTTATTATTATTACTATATGGATTTCACAAATGAAAAATCAAGATACATGGAAAGTAGAAGGCAGAATAATCAATGTATCCATCAGTGTGGCGTAACCAACTTGAAACAGACTTACTTGCTTTTCCACGGGGCACAGCATTTTCAAAATGCAGGATCTATTGATTTCAGTTGCAGATGTGAGCGCTCAGCATTTCTACAAATCAAGATCTAGAAATCTTAAATTAGAGTCAGAAAATGAGGAACATACACTCAATTAACCCCTTGAAGAAACTGTGATTTAAAAAGTCTTGGCCAAGATCACACAAAGAATTCATGGGAGAAACATAGAGTGAGGTGGTCACTGAAGGACAACCGTGGCACTCTATGGGACCATCTTTTATTTTCTTTCAAAACTTTGCCTCATTCATCTTCCAGATGAAGTCACCTTGCACACAAAAGCCTGGTTTATCTTCAGAAGCACTAATAAATGAGGCAGGTGTCCTTTCATAGGAAAAATGTTGGAGAGTTCTGTGGTTAACTTTTGCTCTGGCACTTCTGAAGTTTTGAACACTTTCTTTCACAAATTCAGTAGAATATCCTGAATGTAACAAACAATGGAAAAAATTGGTTTTGTAATGTGGAAATTCATCTCTATTCATGGTCATCATCAGTACAAAAGTCCTGTGTTTTGAAAAGACTTTTTAGCTTATAATGAATTGTAATATATAAAATCATAATATACTATTTAAATATAATATGAATAATTAAATATAAGAGGTTAATATATTGACGTTGTTAGCATGGTCCCTGAGTATACTCATGATTTATTCTTTCAGTATGTCCATAGACATAGAATTACTTATGAAGCAAAGTCCTAGGTTTAGCAGGATCTTCTTTTCTGTTGTGGCTTTTGTACCGACTATTAGAAACAAAGTCAATGCAGTTTACCCTGCTTTCAGAGAAAAAGACAGCACTGACAATTGCAGTGATCCTTAGCTTCTGGGCAGTGGCTCCAGGAAAAACGTGTTATAATGTTGATATATGATAGTATAATTAAAACCATATAAAATATATACCCATGCAATTATTCTAGAAGCAAGAACCATTATCGTCATTTCTCATTGTTTGAGAGCTCAATTTTCAAATCTAGAATTATAGAATTGTAGAATTGTTTAGGTTGGAAAGACTCTTAAGATCATCAATCCAACTACAAATCTAGCACTAACAAGTCCACCACTAAACCATGCCCTTAAGCACCACATCTAAAAGCCTTTGAAATATCTACAGGGATAGTAGCTCAACCAGTTCCATGGGCACTCTGTTCCAATGGCTGGCAACTCTTCTGGTGAAGAAATTTTTCCCAATATTCGGTCTAAACCTCTCCTGGTGCAACTTGAGGCCATTTCCTCTTGTCCTATCTCTTATAATATGGGAGAAGATATTGATCCCCACCTCACTACAACCTCCTTTCAGGTAGTTGTAGAGAGTGATACGATCCCCCCTGAACCTCCTTTTCTCCAGGCAAAAGAACCCCAGCTCCCTCAGCTGCTTCTCACAGGACTTGTGCTCCAGACCATTCACTGGTTTCATAGCTCTTCTTTAGACACACGGTAGCACCTCAATGTCTTTCTTGTAGTGGGGAGCCCAGAACTGACCACAGCATTTGTGGTGTGGCCTCACCAGTACTGAGTACAGGGAACCATTGCTTCCCTGGTCCTGCTGGCCACACTATTTCTAATACAATACGTATTGCACAATGTACTCTTGTAGCGTTAATTTTAAAAGCAATTGTCTAAATTAAAAAAACCCAAAACAATTTTCCAAGAATTCTTAATATCTACCTTGATTTCTCACATAAAATGCTGAGGCGCTCAGCACAGATTTCCACCACTTAATCAGATGAAGCTGAGTACGGAAAGTTAGTTGGTTACTGAAGTTGAGGAAACAAAGCTTGACCTTGTGACTAAAAAATACAGGCACACAGAACATGCAGAAGATGACCTGCCAAAAAAGATGAGCTTAGTAGTTTCCTTTTTATTACCCAAAAGGTGTCCAGAAAGACACCTTTCTGCCTTAATTGTAAGAATAGTTAAGAAAGAAATTAAAAAAGATTGAGCGAAAGTCCTCTGAATTTTTAGATGTTTAATCTTGCATTTAAAGGGTGCATCATTTGTTTTTGTTTGTCTGTTTTTTAGTTTTCTCTATTATGAAGAATTCTCTGATTGAAGCATTTGCCTGGAAAAAGTTCTTTTTCATCACATGAGAACCAAAACCTCCTGCTCTTTCTGAGTCGCGGATATTACTTCTCCAGACTGACTGGGTTTAGTAAAGAAAATGGGGAAATCCTGAAACTATATGTTGTAGGTAGAAGCTACATTTCCACATGAACCAGCTTTTGAAGCGTGATGGTAGACACTGGAGGGACGGTACCTCTTCAGCCTGCTTCTGGGAACAAAGTAGCTCAGTCATGTTGCATTTGGGTCATATATGAAACTGCCCTCAATGCTGGTGTTATGGAAAGATGTTAATTTACACAATCTCTCTTATGTACAAAATTCATGTTTTAAAAATATCTAAATCCCCAAATGAACTTCAAAAATTTTCTAAAAGCTTCATTTCTCTGTCAACATATATTTATATGTGTTGGCAGCTGTTTTCTGCTTGATCTAATGATTCAAAGGCAATCCCAAAATACTAATGTTATCTGCTTACAAAGCCTTCTCTCCATGGGCAGATAGTTCATCATTTTGAGCACCAGTTCATTGTCCATTCCTACTGCATGCCATGTAAGCCTAATCAGAAAAAGGAAAAACGTTATCCAAAATTTCCCACTGTGCTTCTGGAACCAAATCACCTTTTCCAAACTACATGCATCATGGTCTCCAAGAATGTAAAGAAATTCTACCTCGGCAAAATCAACTCAGACAAACAAACAAAAAGACTTTTTGGCCTATTATATAAAGAATTGAAAGTCCTGGAGGCATTTCACATCACCACGGTCTAAAAAGACTTTAGAACTTATTGCTCAAAAAATTAGAAAAGCCGACTGAGCAAAAGGCTGCCTAGGCAGACCAAAGCACTAGTAGGCACTGGAAAATAAACCAATGTGGGTGGCCTGAAATTGCAAAATATCACAGAAGGGATGCTAAAAAGCCCTGCTTGGAAATGGAAAATCTGTTTGGTATGTCTCTGTAGACGTAGTTTCTGTGATTAGCATGTTCTTCCAGGGGATAATTTTACACTGACGGGTGTTACACTGGGGTTAGACATACCAGGAGCTTGACTAACTTTCAGATTATTTTGTCTGAGAACTAGCGTAGCATTTCTACCTCTGTTGGTACCTCACAGAGTAACTCGAATGTTCATATCACCTAACGTGCTCTAGCTCTTTACCTTCATAATAATAAAAACAATCCAATTCAGCTGTTCAATTAAAATGCATATTTTGTACAGTGTGCTAATATTAAGCCAAGCCACTGTCACAGATAATTACTTCTACAGACCAGATAAAAAGAATGAAGAGAACATAATAAACACTGATGTCATTATAATAACATTCCCTTTTACTTGATCCACAACATGGTTCTAAGTTATATCTACAGTGCTGGGTTAAGAAGACACTACCTTCTGTGTCACAGTGCCTCCATAATTCTTGGTTTTCTTCTGATTCTTGGTGTTCTGATTCTTGGAACCATGTGGGTACTTTGTTGGCCCCATTCTTTTTTCCCAGAGAATGCATTTATCAGCATGGAATATTGTGTTCACCACAGCACATTAGCTACTTCTTTCTTCTGAAAACGAGCAGAGAGTTGCTCTGTAATGAGGATATTACCATCTAACTTCAAACCTCTCCAAAATTCCATCTGGTCTAATTGTTCAGGATTTCATTAAATGGCTAGGCATTTTTCCCTGTTTACAGTAAAATGAGATTTAAAGAGAATAAGAAATGAAAGGCAGGCAACAAGACGGAAAAGAACAAAAGTGCTCATTGGGACATTATATTACACAAGAAGATAATAGATGTGAATTATTTTTCTGAAAGAAGCCTAATACTAAACCAAGAGTTATTTTTAAATACATAATTGCTATAAAAATTAAAACCCACTGAATTCAAGAGGAAACTTACATGCTTATTGAGCATTGCTGTGAGTCAAAAACACCTGATCCTAATCTAACCACAGCCAAAATGATTCAGATGTGGTTATGCAGGTAGAAAAGATGATAATTTTTTTTTCACTTATGTCAGCATTGTCAGGCTGGAAAATACTTAACAAGAAACAGCAGAAGGTTTAGGAATTCACCAGCACACTCATTTGGAAGAAAATGACACATGAGCCTGAATGGTACCACCCCAGCAAACAAGGGTGAGCTCCTTTGGTAGTCAGGATAATCAAACCTGATGTACAGTTTCCTGTAACTGCTCCAAAAGGAGCAAGCAAGGTTTCACCTATTCTCTGGGCAATAACCAAATGGATATGGAGCATCACTCAGGCAGAGGAAGAGGGAAGTAGATGTCATTTCCCCATCAATAAATATTAAGTAAGTGCATTGGAAATTAACCTCTTTTCAGCAGCCTGACAAACCTACATAGGGGGTGCCTATGCCAGATAAGACCTCATAGTATGGTGCCACAATTGTGGCAAGAGCAGAAGAAATAATAAAAACTACACAGAGATTGAGTTACTTAAAATTTTTCACAGGCTGTCATACTTCACTTTTTTTTTTTTTTTTTCTGCCCAGACAGAGCTAGTAAATTCCAAAAAATTTCAATTCATCTTGCATTAATAAATAAATTGATTCATTAGTACTGTATATATATCCTCTACTGGTGATTAAACAGCATTAGAGTTGTGTATTTGATTTTCCAATTCTTTCTTTTCATTTTATAGTCTTATCAATATAAAGCAATTGTCGTGGTTTAAGCTATAAACCCATGCAGTCGCTCTATCACTCACTCCCCACTCTTTCTTCCCTCTGCTCCTGGAGGGATGGGAAGGAGAATCGAAAGAATGCAACTCCCACAGGTTGAGATAAGAACAGTTTATTAACTAAGGTATAACACAAATCACTACTGCTACCACCAATAATAATAATGACAAAGCAGATACAAGGAAAAGGAGAATACAATAGCTCACCATCAAATATCAAGCCTGACCACCCAGTACACCCCCACCAGTAACAATAATGACAAGGCAAATACAAGGGAAGGATACAATAGCTCACCACCCAGCTCGACCAAGCTGTGCACCCCCACCGGTGCACCCCTCACCGGCTGCACCCCCCACCGTGCACCCTCACCACCCTTCCGGGTCTCTGCTCTCCGTTTCTACATCCTGGACATGACGTGCTGTGGTATGGAATAACCTCTTTGGTTAGTCTGGGTCAGGTGTCCTGTCTCTGCTTCCCCCCGGCTTCCCCTCCTCCCTGGCAGAGCATGAGGCTCACAAAGTCCTTGGCCAGCCTAAACATCACCAAGCAGTAACTGAAAACACTGGTGTTATCAGCACTGTTCCCAGGCCCAAAATCAAAAACACAGCGCTGCACCGGCTACCAAGGAGGAGAAAAAATGACTGCTGCTGCTGAACCCAGGACATTCCACCCCTTATTCCATACCACTCACGCCATCCTCAGATCCCACATTTTCAATATACCATCACATATATCTATGTATATATCCACACAGAGAGAGAGAGAGAGATCATCCATTGGTGCATGGACCAATCCCTATAAAGCTGCTGAGTCCATTCGGTCCGTGATGCCGGGCTCCATCTTTTGTAACAGTCTTTCAGAGCAGGAGACTCTGTGCAGTGTTCACCCTCGTGAACAACCTGGGCAATAGTGTCCATTGCTAAGTCCACCCCTCGATCATGAATCTATCTGTATGTTGCATCTCTGCCCTGATGGCCTAAAGTGTCGTAGGCCCATCAGGCTCAAAATAATTCACTCTCCCCTCCAGCAGTTTCTGCAGCTTGTCATTGGGGACTCCATACAGCTGCCTTCCATCTCCAATGCTTCCAAAGCACTGGAGGGGCCCAGAGGACTAGATACTCGCCCATACTGTCCCACACACCCTGCCACTCATGACTGTCCATCCTTGGGGAAAATCTCTTGGTCACCCTGCATCGCAGTCTAGCCACAGGCAACGCCCACACCCCACTCTGGTTAACTCTCGGGACCAGACGAAATGGTCGTGGGTAAAACACACTCTGTATGCATGCCAACATGCTGATCCCCACCAGAATCAGCAGGCAGATCTCAAGGGTACCCAAAGGCCACTTAAAACCTTCAGAACTCTCAAATGATGCTGCTGTACTTGTCACTGGGGCCGGTGTAGCTGCTGGGCTTGCCGGCTCTCTCACCACCAGCTCCTCTTTGTCTGAGTCCAGATCTTCCTCCTCTGCCTTGCTGGGAAGTGCTGCGTGGTCTCCTGCATCCTCCTGGGTCTCGGGCTCGCGGGGCTCTGCGGGCGGCTGCTGGGGAATGCTGTCTGCTGCCGCAGGGCTGGGGTCGGCTGTGCAGCTCGGCTTCTCTGCCATCTCCCCCTCCCGCTGCTCGGCAGCTGCGGGGCTGGGCTCGCCGGCGGGGCTCACCCCCTCTGCCGCCTCCTCCCGCTGCTCGGCAGCGGCAAGGCTCTGCTCCTGGTCTCCGGGGCCGCGCTCCCGGGCCGTTTCGGCCGCCGGCGGCTCCCGGGGCCGACCCCCCTCGGCTCTGCACAGCCTCTCAAAGACGGAGGCGAAAATGAGGGCCTGGACGGTAAAGAGCAGCCGAGCTGCCAGGTTCAAGTCCACGTCCACATCCATGTCCCCGTCCGCCCCTCCCTGCTTCTGGAGCCCACCTGTATCACAAGCCATTCCAATAAAGGACACTGAAACAAGAACCTTAGCCCAAAACTCAGATCTGAATGCTAAGATAACAAATACCGGCTGTAAGTAAGGTACAACAGTCTGAAACCATGAAAACCAGAGCAACAACTTTGAGAGCCAATAAATCAGCATTGTGACGAGTGGCTATTAATCCTGTCGTTATCTCAACCCTTCGAGCCCCACGTTGGGCGCCAAAAAGAACTGGTGTGGTTTAAGCTATAAACCCATGCAGTCGCTCTATCACTCACTCCCCACTCTTTCTTCCCTCTGCTCCTGGAGGGATGGGAAGGAGAATCGAAAGAATGCAACTCCCACAGGTTGAGATAAGAACAGTTTATTAACTAAGGTATAACACAAATCACTACTGCTACCACCAATAATAATAATGACAAAGCAGATACAAGGAAAAGGAGAATACAATAGCTCACCATCAAATATCAAGCCTGACCACCCAGTACACCCCCACCAGTAACAACAATGACAAGGCAAATACAAGGGAAGGATACAATAGCTCACCACCCAGCTCGACCAAGCTGTGCACCCCCACCGGTGCACCCCTCACCGGCTGCACCCCCCACCGTGCACCCTCACCACCCTTCCGGGTCTCTGCTCTCCGTTTCTACATCCTGGACATGACGTGCTGTGGTATGGAATAACCTCTTTGGTTAGTCTGGGTCAGGTGTCCTGTCTCTGCTTCCCCCCGGCTTCCCCTCCTCCCTGGCAGAGCATGAGGCTCACAAAGTCCTTGGCCAGCCTAAACATCACCAAGCAGTAACTGAAAACACTGGTGTTATCAGCACTGTTCCCAGGCCCAAAATCAAAAACACAGCGCTGCACCGGCTACCAAGGAGGAGAAAAAATGACTGCTGCTGCTGAACCCAGGACAAGCAATATCAAAGTTCTCACTGAAAGCAGCCACTCCTAGTTTCACCCTGGAGGCACCATAGAGAAGTTACAGCCTTGGCACTGTAGAATTCTTCCTGTCCTGCAGGACAAATTCTCTTTCATAATGTCATTTTCCTATAAAGCAAGCAATTCAGTGAAACGTTTCCTTCCTTTAGACATAGACGAATTTTAGAGTAAAAAGTGTAAGCTTAGAGAAACAAATTTTTATTTAACACAACTCATACCTTTGTTTACATTAATATAAATTAACACTGTAAAGAGCTGGAATACATAAAGCTGTACGAACCAGTGGTCTGTTGTTAAGGCAATCAGGGTAAAAGTACTTCAAGGAAAGAGACCTGGTGTATAGACTGACATTTTAGATGGCATGTGCCGGTGGCTTTGTCTCTGAGGTGGAGTTGTGGTGGCTATAGTAACTGCTGAATTAGAATGCTGAAACTAAAAGGAGTTATTGGTCTGCGCAGCGGGAATTTCAGGTCAAATGCTCAGGCATGTTTGCATGGCCACAGTATGCCAGCATGATGAAATTTAAGGCTTACTACTCTAAGCATGCACACAGCAAATGCTCTTGAAACTAAAATGATAACTTGGAGCTTGAGCACAGGGTAATTACAGTCACCAATGAAGTATACCAGCACTCAGACCTCAAGACTTAAATCAGCTTTCTTGGGAATGGCCCAGACCTTTTACCCAGAAGACTTGCATGCGGAAACTATTTGCGAAGCTGATCCTGGCTTCTTCTCAGCTGTTACCTAGTAACTAACTGCGCAAGTGCTTCCAGTCCATTTCTCAGGAGAGTCACACAAGTTACCTTAAATGGCTCTGCCAGGTAGCCAGAAAGCCCCAGGAAATCAGTGCCATCAGTGTTTTACTGAGGCATTCAGTGGATGCTGAGGAAGGAGGAGCCATCCAGAAAGGATTGAAACTCCAGGAAATTTCAGGCAGAAGTATTTGATTCTTATCATCACAAGTAAAGTTCTGTTGGCTGGATCACTGTTGTCTAGCTCAAGGCAGTGACTACTACTCAGAGCAAGCTCTCACTATCTATCCAGCTGCAGGGGTGTAGAAGCAGTTTATACCTTCTGATCAGCAGTCCTCTTCATCAGTAGTGGTTGCTTATTTATGGAGCTAAGCTGCCATTGCTGACCAGCTGCTTCATGCTATGACTACCTCTGGGGATAAACAACTACCATGAAGCTACAGATTGCTTCTGAGGCTGCAAATGTACAGGTATTTACAGCAATAATTTTACCATATAGCAGTACATAATTACGATCAGGTGGTACAACTGCAACATCCATATTCTTCTGCAAACTTGGTCCTCCCACTCACATCCCCATGTTCCATCAATCTTCATTTTTCTTTCTCTCACTCAGCAGTCTTATCCATCCTTTCTAGGCATATTCCTGTCTATATCTGTACTGCCATCTCCTTAGATCCTGCCCAGCACGTGAGGTGCCAGGACGCTATGCAAGCTGCTGTCAGTACTTAGCCCAGTAGTTAGCTGGATGGCTGGGGGCAGACAGCCTCTGCTGGGTGCCTATGCAGGCTGCTGTGTGCTGGGGAAAGTAAGGATGCCAAAGACCCTGCCTGAGTGTAGCGTTTTGACCAGGGCCCATGTGTCATGGGTTCATGGCACAAGTATTCAAACAACACCCTGGAAAAACACAGTGTAGTTGCAGCTGCCAAACGCAGTGCTATGGTGGCCGTTGTCTAAGCTGGTGCCTCAAGTAGTTTGGAAGCCAAACAGACAGAGATGTCAACCAGGTTGAACGTGCTTGCCTGTGATAGTGTATTTGTCTCTTTTGTTTTACTTCTGCTGTGGCAGTATTGCTATGAACACATCAGACCAGACAGTGTCATTATGAATCTCCCTGGCCCTCTGTTTTGTATTCAAATTATAGCATGATAAGTTAAAAAGGGTATATGACCTTGTATTCTGTAGAACATCTGAAATACATCTAGTAGCTCTATCAAAAGAATATGAATTGTTTGCAGACTATGAATATTTTTTCATTTCAGCATGATTAACAGCTAATTAGCATATTCAAAATATTCCAGATGAAACTGGACCCCAGGTACTCTTTCTACATGATTGCATTATCAAACCCGTTGCTTTCATTTTTGATAATGAAATACTTTCATTTTTGATAATGAAATACTTTCATTATCAAAAGTAATAATGATTCTTCTAAAATTTTTACTTGCCATCCTTTTCCTTTTTGAACATGGTCATCCACTACTTTCAAAACCTGAGCTCTCCAAAACTGAACAAGAAAATTAGTTTCTGTCACTGTTGGATAAATTCCATGGTGAACATCCTTCAGAAAGGCACAAAGACAATGTTGCTGCTCTCTCTGAGGTTGTTTGAAGTCTTGCCATTGATCTAATTCAGTGTGAAAACCCCCATTATCTTCTATTTGTCTGAGAGGTGTTATGAAAAATTATGATATTTAATAAGTAATAATCTAATCATATGTACATCATCTGATCCAGTTCAGTTTCTATGTTTCCCTCTAGTCTCTTAGAAGCTTTTAATTTTGGCCCTTTCTGTCTTCTTACTTGTCACTCCAGAATTTAAAGGTCTCTATTTCTATACAGATGTTTGTTACAGGTTTTTTTCCCTTATTGCTCATATTTTGAATTAACTTGTATATTGAGTCCAGTTCTAACAATAAATAGTACTTCTCTGTTTCTCTATCTTTTCTGTCTGAACATGGTTACAGAGATTCAAATGGAAACAGAGATACTTTAATGTGATTCCGACAGTTTTCTTAGTCAAGAGAAACACAAACCAGGCTTCCTGATTTGATTTTTCCTCTCTACGTATGTACAGCATAACATCTGCATAATGGTTTCAAACAGAAGCAATAAAACTGAGTGACCTACACTAAAGCATATATTGCTTTCTAAATATTCATACTGAATCAATATGAAGAATGGATAGGCTAACTTTGGCTCAAGCTGTAGTGAAGAAATAAGTGACTGAGCAAAGTTTATGCGTTGCATTTCACAGAGGACTTGATGTATTTATTTAGGAGAGGGTCAATCACATACCACCAAGGAGAAAGGCCACTGTCATATTCCAAACTGCTACAGTGGAGAGTTGTTTGACACATTTTCTTGCTCATTAGCTAGTGGAATATCTACATAAATGAATAACCATAGGACCAAAGCCAGGACAGGGGAGTAGGATGATTACAGGGAGATTGACTATAAAGCCTCTTGGTAAAGAAATAACAGAAAAAATAGCCCCTTCTTTTTTCTGTCTTGAGTTAGTTAGCCAAGTAGAATAGCTTTATTACATGAAGCAGAGAGAAACATGCCTTAGAAGAAGGAATGACTTACAGTGCATGTTTAGGATGTGGAGACCGGTATCAGAATTTTCTGCTTTTTAGATTATGTCATTACTAGACATCCTATGGTAAGCTCTTGAAGTATTATTCTGCCAAAGTCTATTTCTTACATTTTAGACAGAGTTTGGTTAACAATGCATGAAAAACTATGAATTCTCTGATAATTCTTCAATTAAAAAAAAATTCAGTAAAACATCCCTGAACATCTCTATCAAAAGAATTACAGACTATGAATATTATTAATTACAGCATGATTTTTAGCCAACTAGAATATTCAAAGTATTCCAGATGAAACTGGACCCCAGGAACTCTTTCTACACTATTGCATTATCAAAACCCTTTGCTTTCAATTTATTAATAAAATACTTCCATTATCAAAAGTAATAATGACTCTTCTAAAATTTTTGCTTGCCATTCTTTTCCTTTTTGATTATGGTCATCCACTGCTTTAGATTTTTTTTAATCTAAAAACATCTAGAAACCAAGATTTCCCATAGAATACAAAATTACTGTGAATGCAGTCATTTTGCAAAAAATTTAGAAGGAAATTTAGAGCAAATCCATTACTGGTATTTTTTATATTTAAAGCAGAAATATCTGATTGTTAAATCCCATTTTCATAGTTTCTACAATAATGTATAACAGTAAAGATAAACTTGTATTATTTCAGTCATATTGTGAAAGGTTGTTCTTTTCTTTTTACACTCATTGAAAATTCATACAAATCAGCTTACACTGAACTCTGTCAACACTGTTTTAACCAAACATACTGAAAATTATTCCAACACGTAGATTTTTAGGCAAAAATGAATTCCTTGAGTGAAAAGTATTCCTGTTACAGAGAACTGTAACCTAGTTCAGTAAGGTGTTGTTTTTTTTTTTTTTAATGAAGTATTAAATTTTTAAACAGTTACTTCCTTACAAATCAATTCCTTAAAGAACCTTCTTTAAAATTCAGTTTGCAGTGATGGTTTTTAAAGTCTCTGGGAGGCAGAGGATTAATAAAGGTTATAGAAAGGTGGGGATTTTTTGCTGTTCCTCATAAAACTGCCAGATAGCCCTGTTCTCATAAGAAACAAAGGAAATTGAATAGCTTTTAGCTTTGAGGAACCCTCTGTTATTTTTCCTTTCTCTTTCCCTTTCCCTTTTCCCATTCTTTCTACCTTTCCCTTTCCCTTTTCCTTTTTTCTCTGCCTTTATCCTTTTCCCCTGGCCTTCTTTACCAAGTCCCCTTTCCCCTGCCTTGTATTCCAGAGAAGTATTGACCAAGTCTGGACATCTTACCACCTAAGGAGAATATAAAACATTTTTTAATCCAATTATCCCTAATATTTGGAAAATGTTTGAATTTAATCGACACCTGTACATAACAGCCCCATACATTATCACAAACGCTTCATCTTGGTAGAGGCTCAAGATGTACGTTTTGCCTGCAAGAAGTGATCAAACAATTTCCAGCAGTTACGGGCCAACACACATTTAGCTCCCAGCTTTCTATCTACTGAATGATTTTTGAATGTCTACTTGCTATGTGGCCTGAACAAACAGGATTAAAGCTGTAGGGCATTTACACAGTTTAATTTTCACTTATTCTTGATTAGTGCCACTGAGTATATAGCTGAAGTTTAAAAGTATTTTTCCTTTTCCTTGTCAGGTGCTGTAGAATCATAGAATCATAGAATCATAGAATAGTTAGGGCTGGAAAGGACCTCAAGATCATCGAGTTCCAAACCCCCTGCCATGGCCAGGAACACCTCCCACTAAACCATGCCATCCAAGGCTATGTCCAACCCCACCTTGAATGCCGCCAGGGATGAAGCATTCACAGCTTCCCTGGGCAACTCATTCCAGGGCCTCACCACCCTTACAGTAAAGAATTTCTTCCTCAGATCCAGTCTAAACTTCCCCTGTTTAACTTTAAACCCATTACCCCTTGTCCTCTCACCATAGTCGCTAATGAAGAGTCCCTCCCCAGCATCCCTATAGGCCCCCTTCAGGTACTGGAAGGCTGCTATGAGGTCTCCACGCAGCCTTCTCTTCTGCAGGCTGAACAGCCCCAATTTTCTCAGCCTATCTTCATACGGGAGGTGCTCCAGTCCCCTGATCATCCTCGTGGCCCTCCTCTGCACTCGTTCTAACAGTTCCATGTCCTTTTTATGTTGAGGACACCAGAACTGCACACAATACTCCAAGTGAGGTCTCACGAGAGCAGAGTAAAGGGGCAGGAGCACTTCCGTCGACCTGCTGGTCACACTCCTTTTGATGCAGCCCAGGATACGGTTGGCTTTCTGGGCTGCAAGCGCACACTGCCGGCTCATGTCCATTTTCTCATCAAGCCACACCCCCAAGTCCTTCTGCGCAGGCCTGCTCTGAATCTCCTCCCCGCCCAACCTGTAGCTGTGCCTGGCATTGCTCCGACCCAGGTGGAGGACCTTGCACTTAGCATGGTTAAACTTCATCAGGTTGGCATCAGCCCACCTCACAAGCATGTCTAGGTCCCTCTGGATGGCATTCCTTCCCTCCATCTTATCAACCGAACCACACAGCTTGGTGTCATCGGCAAACTTGCTGAGGGTGCACTCAATCCCACTGTCCATGTCACTCACGAAGACGTTGAACAAGACCGGCCCCAACACCGATCCCTGGGGGACACCACTCGTTACTGGTCTCCAGCTGGACATTGAGCCACTGAGCACTACTCTTTGCGTGCAGCCATCCAGCCAGTTCTTTATCCACCGAGTGGTCCACCTATCAAATTGATGTCTCTCCAACTTAGAGAGAAGGATGTCATGTGAGACAGTGTCAAAGGCTTTACACAAGTCCAGGTAGATGACATCAACTGCTCTGCCCCTGTCCATCAGTTCCGTAGCCCCTTCATAGAAGGTCACCAGATTGGTCAGGCAGGATTTCCCCTTAGTGAAGCCAAGCTGGCTGTCCCCAAGCACCTTGTTGGTTTTCATGTGCCTTAGCATGCCTTCCAGGAGATCCGCTCCAAGATTTTGCCAGGCACAGAGGTGAGACTGACTGGTCTGTAATTCCCTGGCTCATCCATTTTCCCCTTCTTAAAAATGGGGGTTACATTTCCCTTTTTCCAGTCATCGGGAACTTCACCTGACTGCCAGGACTTTTCAAATATGATGGACAGTGGCTTAGCAGCTTCATTTGCCAGCTCCTTCAGGACCCGCGGATGGATTTCATCCGGTCCCATTGACTTGTATACATTCAGGTTCCTAAGGTGGTCCCAAACAAGATCCTCCCCCACAGCGAGCCCAGGGTCTTCATTCTCACCGTCCCCACGTCTGCCTTCCAAGACTTGGGTGGTGTGGTCAGAGCATTTGCCGGTAAAGACTGAGGCAAAGAAGTCATTAAGAACCTCAGCCTTCTCCAAATCCAGGGTAGTCAGTTCTCCCGATAGCTTCTGGAGAGGGCCCACGGTGTCCCTAACCTGTCTTTTATTGGCAATGTACCTATAAAATCCCTTCCTGTTATCCTTAACATCCCTAGCCAAGTTTAATTCTAAGTGGGCCTTAGCTTTCCTAACCTGGTCCCTAGCTTCCCGGACAACATCCCTGTATTCTTCCCAGGCCGCCGGACCTTGCTTCCACCTTTTATAAGCCTGTACTTTTAATGCATAACAGTAGATGTTGTGCACATGTGCACATAAAGAAATGAGTACAAGCAGCAGCCATACTCCAAATATCTGTGAGAAGAGAACATTCATTCACGTAGCAAGCAAAGATTATAAAGATATTTTGATGCTTTCTACAGTTCGACCCAAGAAGGCAAAATGGATTCACATTATGAGTAAAACAGCTTTATGAAGGCTGCCTTGTCAGTCTTGTCAAACACCAAGTTGGTGCTTACTCAGCTAGCTGCCTGTAAGACTTTTCCACTCATCACAGTCCAGGCTAATAAAAGGAAGTAACTTGAACAGATTCTGCAGTATCCTTCTGACCCCTGTATTGAAGTCTTGAAGGGTTGCATTGACAACTGCTGGACAGATTTCTTGTATAAAGAGATTTTTCCAGAAATTATTTTTCCTGGCAAGTATGTGGGGTGAAGTGGCATAAAGAGGCTATGGGGTGGAACTTTTATGCATTTTGCAAAGTGACTTCATATTTCCACAGCTTGAAAATATCCTTAAGCAGTAGTAACTTGTAGGCTCTTACTCTAATTTCCGATTAATCTCTTTTCACAACTATCCACATGCTTCTGCTTAGAGTAATGAATCAAAAAGGAAGAAAGTATTAGCAATTAAAATTATGTGCGCCATCAAGCTTCTAGTAAAGCAGGAGAAGTAAATTAGTCAGCCTCTACCTTAATTTAATTATAGCTACATGAGCCAACTGAAGTTTTTCTGCCTAAAATTTAAAATCAGAATGATAAAAAGAAAATGTGGAGACAGCTGCATCATGTTTTCTGATCCCTAAACAAGAGTGAGATTTCTATTCAAAATCTAATGATGCACCAACTCCTACTTTAAGATTTTCAAAGCACTGCGTTATATAACACATCTGGAAACATGGCAACTTATCTCAATGTGTAAAGGAGGCAAGGTGGGTCTTGTTTTCCTAGTTCCGTGAGAGTCCCACTTGTTACGCTACCTCCACTGACTTCAAATGTCTGTAGCTACCTAGTACTTTAAATTCTAATTAATTTTTCTGACCTGCCTTGCTCTCTGATTTTTCAGTCTTCTTTCGGCACCAACTGGAGTTGCATGACATTTGTCTCCCAAGTCACATCCCCTTCAACCAGTGAGCCTCATCACCCTTATCCTTTCCAAACCCTGAGATTGAATTACCTTTCAGCACCAAGTAGGACAAATCCGGACTCTTCAAATGACTCACTGATCCATCAGTTTTATTGACAGATCTGCTTCTCTGTATATCCATGCCTTCTTTGCCTCACAGTTTCCCAGCTACCAAGTAGAAAGTCAATATTTCCCATTCCTTTGTCTTACCTCAGCTCCAATTGCAGGGCCAATTACCTCTGCACAATTGTTATTTCAGCTTTCCAACAGTTACCTGGTCCAGCAATTTCTTGAGCTACATTAATGACTCCTTTCAAGTTCAGGCTGTAGTCCACACATTATGTTTTCTCATACTGAACTCAATTGTTCTGTACAGGAAATCATAAGCCTGAGATGCTCAAAAATACAGCACGTGCCTAAGCACTTGCCCCCTGATCTGAATGAGGATCCTGAGTGCATTATTACTCTGGAAACCCAATTAGCCCAATTAGCAAGACTGATTAAGGTGCTGTCTATGGATTACTTTGTGCCTACTTAAAGGCTA